>SEYY01010451.1:0-12500 GCA_009176605.1 Armadillidium nasatum
AATGACTGAAATAAGAATGCGAGAGCTCCTTTTATAGGTATGAATTTTTATTTTTTTTTCTTAGAAACGCTTTCCCCACGATTTAAACCGAACACCTGATTAGCCTCCGGGGAACAGGTGTTGTTTACATTTTAACTTATACTATTTTTGAGAAGTAGAATTGGTGTTACCAAGTTGAAGGAAAACCAATTAATTATGTTCTTCATTAAAAGAAGTGACATTTTCAAACTTTTATAACAATAGAAATAAGTATTTTTAGCTTACGTACAATGAAGAAAGAACAGGTCATTTTCTTTTGTTAAACCACCTGATTAGCCTCAGGACAAACACCTGGGGTTAGGCTTAACTTAGGCCTAAATTAAGGTTGAACACCTGATTAGCCTTAGGGCAAACATCTGGCGGTTAGGCTTAACTTAGGCCTAAAAAAGGTTGAACACCTGATTAGCCTTAGGTAAGAATCTGGCGGTTTAGGCTTAACTTAGGCCTAAAAAAGGTTGAACACCTGATTAGCCTCAGGGTAAACACCTGGTGGTTAGGGTTATTTTGTTTTCCTCGCTCTGATCAATATTAGAATTCATCATCAGTTGTGAAGCAGTCGCTGAACCGTAAACATGGTCTCTACACTTAGAGACCATGGTCTCAACCGGATAGAAGTCTATGTTTTTTTAAAAACTAATTAGAATGACATAATAATAAAGATGATGATGAATATAAATACAAAAAACAAAAGAAAAATAATAATATAAAAATAATAATAATAATAATAATAATAATAATAATAATACCCCTGGCGGGTTTCCGGTTGGCGGATTTTTTTAACACGCGGGCGGGCGCGGGTGGGCGCGGGCGGGCACGACGAACCCCCCAAAGGATGGTGACGCGGGTGACAATATATATATATATATATATATATATATATATATATATATATATATATATAATATATATATATAATATATATATATATAAATTTTAATTATTTATTTATTTTTTATTAATTAAATTTTTTTTTAATTAATTTTTTTTTTTTTTGCAACATTTGCAATGTTGCAAGCAATATGTGCAATGCAGTGCAATTGCATGCAATTGCATTTGCAATTGTTATATATATATATATATATATATATATATATATATATATATATATATATATATATATATATATATATATATATATATATATATATATATATATATAAGTACATTTTTTTAAACCGATGTATCGTGGGCAATTTGATTTTTTTTAAAATATCAATTATCGATCTTTTTATATATCGGCATCCCTAATTTAAGTTTTAACTTTTAATTACCCTGTACCGCGTAAAAGTAATAAAATTTGGATGATTAATAAGAAACTGAAATATAAGCCCAAAATTGTTTTTTAAGAAAAATGACAAATCGCAAACTGGTAAGCGTTATTTTCAAAAAAATAGCGCAAAAGGGCAAATTGGAGCTTTTGCGCTATTAAAAAAGTTGCTCTGTGCAAATGCAAAAGCGCACATTTTCAAAATTTCGCATAAATGCAAAAGTGCAAAATGCGCTTATGCCCCCCTCTGTGGGGCTCGACATATCGAAAGCCTTCGATAGAGTCTATCACGAAGCTTTGATTTCCAAACTTCCCTCTTTCGGTATCTATCCTTCTCTCTGTGACCTGCTCTCAAATTTCCTTTCTGGTCGTTCTATAGCAGCTGTTGTAAACGCCCACCGTTCTTCCTTATAAATCTATAAATAGTGGTGTTCCTCATGGATCTGTCCTATCACCAACTCTTTTTCTAATTTTCATCAATGACCTTCTCTCCATTACTTCGTGTCCTATACACTCCCGTGCTGATGACTCCAACCTTCATTATTCCTTTCAGTTTGAAAGATGTCCCTCCCAACAGCAGTTAATAGATTCAAGAAGAATGGCCTTGGAGCAACTGCCCTCTGATATTTCTCGTATTTCAAATTGGGGCAGAGAAAACATGGTCATTTTCAATGCCTAAAAACTCAAATCTTCCATCTTTCTACTCGACACAATCTTCCACACAACTATGATATCTTCTTCGAAAACACTCAACTCAAACATTCATCTGTTCTCAATATTCTCGGTGTTTCTTTTTCTCGTGATCTTTCTTGAAATGATCGCATTATTTCTCTCTCTCTAAACAAGCTTCTAAGAGATTGGGTGTTCTGAGGCGCCTTCGTGGTTTTTTTTTTTTTACGCTACCCCAGTTGCTTGCTCTTATAGGAGTGTTGTTCGCCCCTGTATGGAGTACGCCTTGCACGTCTGCAGTGGTTCCACACGAACAGCTCTTCTCGAAAAGGTGGAGTCTAGGGCTTTTCGTCTTATAAACTCTTTTGCTCTTACTCTCTCCAATCTCTTTCTTCCAGTCGAATTGCTGCGTCTCTCTATCTATACTACCGTTATTACAACGGACATTGCTCTTCTGAACTCTCACGTCGCATACCTCCTCCATTGAGAAGGGCTCGTTCGACACGACTTTCTACACAGTCTCATCTTTTCTCTGTCGAACTCTCCGACCCCATACTTAACCCCTATGCTCACTCTTACATGTACTCTACTGGTAAAGTCTGGAACACACTCCAATTATCAGTTTTCCCAACTTCCTTTGACTTGCACACTTTTAAACGTCGTGTATCTGGTCACGTCAGCCATAAGCGACCAGATTCAGAATGTTCCCCAACTCTGGTGGATATTGGTATCCTTCCAGCCTTTGCCCACCAAAGGAGACATAATATATATATATATATATATATATATATATATATATATATATATATATATATATATATATATATATATATATATATATATATATATATATATATATATATATATATATATATATATGTGAAATTTTCCGTTTTATTTCCACCTACAATAATGCCAGGAAAGAACATTTTTTATCCAGGAATCCGGGGATAACCGAAATTCCTGAAAAAGACAATCCACATTACACACCCATTCTTGTTAAAAAGCGAAGTTCACCAGCCCACACCACCCACACACGCACCAGGTTATAAATAATCCATACCGCCTGGGGTTATTATTATTATTATTATTATTATTATTATTATTATTATTATTATTATATATTTATTTAATTTTTTTATAGTTCTTATTTAGTTTCTTCTTATTATTATATTATTATTATTATTATTATTATTATTATTATTATTATTATTATTATTATTATTATTATTATTATTTATTATTATTATTATGATTATTAATAATAATATTATTTTCTTTTTAAAGTTCTTATTACATCCTTCGATGGTTTAAATTTCGTTAAGGTCAGGTTTAGACCTAAGTTCCGGTTTAACACGGGTGCTTGAGACCTAAAATTCGTAAAGATTAAGTTTAAGCCTTAGATTAGGCTTGAAATTAAGCTTGACCTTGTAGCTTTTCTTTTAATTTCACATTTCTAAAATTTCTGGATTATTATTATTATTATTATTATTATTATTATTATTATTATTATTATTATTATTATTATTATGTTATTATTTTTCTTTTTATTATTATTATTATTATTATTATTATTATTATTATTATTATTATTATTATTATTATTATTATTATTATTATTATTATTATTATTATTATTATTATTATTATTATTATTATTATTATTATTATTATTATTATTATTATTATTATAAATTAATTTTCTTAGTTCCTATTTCATGCTACAAGTAAAGTCTTCAGTAAATGTCTGAGACTGTGTTAAGTTTAAGCCTAAAATTAAGTAATGCTTGCGCTTCAGACCTAAAACAAAAACAGATGACCGTCAGAGGCAAGTTTTGGCCTAAAAACCAATTGACCTTGTGAACACCTGAACATTAGTCCTAAAATATCCTTCTACGGAGAAGTTTATTAGTCTTTGAACATTTTAACCTTGCATCCTCCCACAATTTCTCACTTATTGCTTATATGATTCTTCATTATTATTATTATTATTATTATTATTATTATTATTATTATTATTATTATTATTATTATTATTATTATTATTATTATTATTATTACTATTACTATTGTAGTAGTAGTAATAGTAGTAGTAGTGGCAAGTGAAGCAGTAGAGGAAGTAGATACCTTTATTGTAGTAACATTTTTCAAACTTCAATATTGATATCCCTGACAGCGCTTTTCTTCCCACAAACACAAACACACTCAAAAATATAAAAACATGGTCTTCTCTCTCATTTAGTCTTACTATTCTTTACTATATTTAACCTCTTTATTATTATTATTATTATTATTATTATTATTATTATTATTATTATTATTATTATTATTATTATTATTGTGTTTGTACAATACATCAGCTTGTTATTATTATTTTTCCTTAAGTATGGATAGCTTGATAGTAATAGAGAGAGCAGGAATAGAGGCAGTAGTTGTAGTAGAAACATAGGTAGAGATAGTGTATTACAGAGTAAGATCAGGTATCTTAGCAATGTGGTGAAGACACAAGTTTAATTTCGAAATTATTAAACTCACCTATGTCCAATACTTGTTGAATGTTGTTTTTAAAATTCACATATACTTGAATGCATGTTCTACACATTATTCACCTGTTTCAGAAAATAAGTTAAATAAGTTTATATAAAAAAGGAAAATTTAATAAAGTGATTTATTTCGTTTAACTTCATTAAATAAATAACGAAATATTAACTACAAAAGTTTTTTCAATACATTTTGCTTAAAAAATTACAAATAAACATACATTGTTGACATTTCTTTTATAAAAACTATTTATTTGTAATATACATATTAAGTAATGTACGCACAATGTCACATTGAATACACTTTTCAGTATTAAAATCACAAACTCTTTACAATAATAAAATATGTTTATATACTAAGCACAATAAATATATATTTTTAATTCCACTAAATAAAATTATCATAAGAATCTATATTCAATATATATTTCACAGAGAACATCCGAGTGCCACAGAACCAATAAACAAACTGACTTAGTTCAAACAGTTACAAGAGGTATATAGCCATTGCGCAATACTAAGCCCCGTCCCCTTTTCTCGAAAAACAAAGCTTATCATTCCTTTATATGTATAATACATTTATTCATTTATTTTTATATTATCAGGTACACATTTACGTGTCCTTTTACTTTTTTCTTGACATTGATAAATTGAAATTATGTACTCATCTTGTACAAGACTCCATATCCTCAGTATCTCACCTTTTCACAATACCTTTATTTTCTTCTTCTTCTTCTTCTTCTTCTTCTTCTTCTTCTTCTTCTTCTTCTTCTTCTTCTTCTTCTTCTTCTTCTTCTTATTATTATTATTATTATTATTATTATTATTATTATTATTATTATTATTATTATTATTATTATTATTATTATTATTATTTAAGGGTTACCACTTAAATTATTCTGATTTCTTTTCTATTTAATTTTCTTTTGGTTCTTACTTATTTTGATTATTTCATCCTTCATTATAACTCTTCAGAGTAGGTATGTGGCCGTCAAGGTTAAGTTTAGGTCCTAAAAAAGGTAACATCTGAGCATTAGGCTTAAGATATGAACAGATGGCCGTTAGGACTAAGAACCGGTTTAACATCAACTCATTAGTCCTAAGAATCCTATTCACAGATATATTCATTAGACCTAAAACAAGTTTGACCTTGTGGCTTTTCTAATAATTTCTCGTTTATTGCTTTCATTCTCTTTTATTATTATTATTATTATTATTATTATTATTATTATTATTATTATTATTATTATTATTATTTTTTTTTTATTATTATTATATTACAAATTATTTATTATTATATTATTATTATTATTATTATTATTATTATTATTATTATTATTATTATTATTATTATTATTTATTATTATTATTATTATTATTATTATTATTTATTATTATTATTATTGTAGTCACAGTAGTAGTAATAAGATTTTCATTCCTTCATTTAGATTACTACCTATCTCTCTCTTTACTGATAATAATATACTTACGAACACACAAATGCATACTCATTCTCTCGCTCTCTCAAACCTTTTAATCTTAGTATTTTTCCTTTACAGAATTTATTTATTATTTATTATTTTTATTATTATTATTATTATTATTATTATTATTATTATTATTATTGTCCATATATATATAGTATAGTATATATAATATATATATATATATATATATATATATATATATATATATATATATATATATATATATATATATATATATATCATTTTATTTGCTACAGATGAATCATAACCCATCACAGTCATGATGTTTTTCTATCAAACTGTCATATCAAAGGCTGTAAAAGCTCTTTTTTATTTTCAATGTAAAACCTCTTATTTTTGCTACTGTCATAAAAATTCCCGATATCCATAAAGTGTACAGAGACAGATAAGACTGAGGCACCTCCTAGAGACATCTTTTCAGAGTATCATACGATTCATATCATTCAAAGGTACCAACCGATATAACGCAGACATTACATAGCATGATTAAACTAGCGATGTATCAATCTTTTTAATTTACTTTTTTTATCTATTTTCTAAACTTCTGTCTCATTTGTAAAATAACTAAGATTGTTTAATTAATACATTTTTATTTTGAAAAATATTTTCTGCTTTTATTTTATTTCTTTCCAAATATCTTTGTAAAATCTTTTTATAAAAAAATTTGTGTGGATGTATATTTACTTTTTCTTATTTTCACGAAAAATTGTCAGAATTACCTATATCCTTACTATTTACTTTAACTTATTTAGTTAATACTATTAAGTTTCTTTATATTTACCTTTTAATATCATTTTTAAATCATTATTATGTTGTTGCTGTAATATTATTAATACATAAAAACATACTTACTGAACGAATTATTGTGGTATTTAATACACATATTTGACACATTCATAGGTCCATGCACATACATGTACAGCTACATAAGCATAAACGCTATTACAAAATACGAAAAATATTACGTATTTTGTAAGCACCATCTCATCAACTTTAATGATATTTTTCTTGAAACATATGACCTAATATGCTCGATTACATATCTTCTAACATAAAATATACTGAACGAGTACAAGCAATTAGTGGAAACATATCTAAACATATTTTCTAACGTTCTAAAGTATTCAAATGTTCATTATCTTACTCATTAGGTGATATCCATACATTTAACCAATCAGATGAGCATGTTTTATACTTGACAGAGATATATCATATCATATTAATAACACCCACAAATACACATATAAGTACATAAAAATAGGAAACAACTTACTTCAAAGATCTATAAATCCATTCTTATTATAGACATATATAAATATGGTTAAATCAAAATAATAATCTTTCAATGGTATTTGACCTTTACAAACATAAAACATACAAGTACTTGAGCCTCGTGATGGGCACTTATCCATTCCATTTACCGTCAACACATATCCTCAATCCTAAGTAAGTTAAACTTATGCTTTTCAGAAGCTTGAAAACTTAACTATCACAAAAACATTTCACCATGCTAAAGCTCATAGGGTGCATGCAAACATACAGCTAATACCCTTATAAATAAGTGAATAAGTAATCTTTATCTTTTTCAACAGCTTAAAATACTTAATAAAACAGAAACATTAACCAAGTATAACAGTCACTCTCTATACACTGGGTCATTTAGCGATTATTCACGACATTCTATCCAAAAATTTTCTATACATATATTCAAAAGAGCAACGATTGCCTCACAACATATCATATTTCCTCTTTTTTACTTATAACTTGAACAAACAATAACCAACCAAAAAAACGCATCAATTTATTAATAATAAAAAGAATAACAAAATAAAAATATTTTACATTAAACGCGAAAACATATAATTATTTGTTTTTATTTATTACACATTTATATTTTTCATGAGCGTTAAGTATAATTGAGCATTTACTACGTTAACTTAGTCGAATAACAGTGAATATATAGCAATTTTACAGAAAACTTACCATTATTATCACAGTGAAGCATTAAACACGAGTATATAATTCGTTAAAAAGATAGGAATCAAACTCTCTTGTGTACTGAACAACTGAGGGAAGACAACTGATTTTTAATTTCAAAAAATTCCCATCTTTATGCCATTTGATAATTCAAAATACAAGATAGGTTTCGAATTTTTTCATGTATCTGAAATTCACTGTTTTTAACGTTAATACTTCTACTCTTATTTCAGCAACGCACACCAGAACAGATTATTACTCCTTCGGGACTAAATTCTATGCAGAAACTGCAGTCAGTAATTCTCTCCGTTATTGCAGTATACTGCTAGATATTCAGCAATCCAACACCACTACCTGCTTATAAAAATAATTTTAAAAATAATTTGTTTCTTTAAAAAAATATATATATATATATATATATATATATATATATATATATATATATATATATATATATATATATATATATATATATATATATATATATATATATATATATATATATATATATATATATTACAAAGCCGTTCAAAGATGCATGAGAAATTTATTATGAGAGTAACATTAGAAAATCTTCTGGGATGGCTTTTATTTGGCTCGTGTGCATCGAACTCTGCTTTTATGAGGCATAAAAGGGTGAGAATAAACTTCACTTTCGACAGAAAAAAAAAGAAAAACACCAAATACAAGAAATTTTTTTCTAAGAATAAGTAAAACATATGGCTTGGAAATCAGGAATTTTGAATTTAGACAAAAAAATAAACTTGTCAGTATTTACCTGATTGTTTTTTCTTCTTGGTTTATTTACTCATTTTTAAATAGAAAAGAAAAGATGTTATTCTGAAAACTGAACTCGTGGATCTCTTTAATCACGTTTTCAACAAAAAGAATCTGAAATATTCTAAAAAAACATTTCAAAAATAATCAATCTTCAATAATTTCCAATGTAAACTTACTCATGGTTATATATATATATATATATATATATATATATATATATATATATATATATATATATATATATATATATATATATATATATATATATATATATATATATATATATATATATATATATATATATATATTATATTTTTTTAATTTTACCTCTGGTGAGTAAAGGCCAGAGGAATACTAAATTTCCACCAGAGAAAGGAGCAAATTGAGATCCAGGTCAGTTTAAAGGCCGATATGTCACGAGACACGGAGTTTGAAAGTGTGTAAATCATAGCAAATTTGGAAAATAGATGAATGGAGTGTGTTCTAGACTTTACCAGTAGAGTACATGTAAGATTGAGCATAGCGGTTAAGTCTGGGGTCAGAGAGTTGGATAGAGAAGGAGGAGACTGTGTAGAAAGACGAGTCGCACGAGTTATTCTCAAAGGAGGATGTAAGTGACGAGAAAGTTCCGAAGAGCAGTGTCCGTTGTAATAGCGATAGTATAGAGAGAGTTTCGCAATTCAACAGGCAGAAACAGATTGGAGAGAGTTAGTAAGAGCAGGAGAATTGATGAGACGAAAAGCTCTAGACTCCACCTTTTCCAGGAGAGCTGTGTGAGTGGAACCACCCCAGATGTATGAAGCATACTCCGTACAGAGGCGAACAACATCCCTATAAAGTGCAAGCAACTGGGGTGGTGTGAAGAAGTTCTGGAAGGCTTCTCAGAACACCCAAACTCTTAGAAGCTTGTTTAGAAAGAGAAGCAAGGTGATCTTTCCAAGAAAGATCACGAAAAAAAGAAACTCAAAGAATATTAAGGAGAGATGAAAATTTGAGTTGTGTGTTTTCGAAGAAGATACCATAGTTGTGTGGAAGATTGTGTCGAGTAGAGAGATGGAGGAATTGAGTTTTTGAGGCATTTAAAACGACCATATTTTCTCTGCCCCAATTTGAAATGGGAGATAGATCAAAGGTTAGTTGCTCCAAGGCCACAGTCCTTGCGTCTATTAACTGTTGTTGAGAAGGACACCTTTCGAACTGAAAAGAGTAATGAAGGTGGAGTCATTGCAATAGGAGTGGATAGGATAGGAAGTAATAGAGAGAAGGCCATTAATGAAAAACAGAAAAAGTGTTGGAGATAAGACAGATCCTTGAGGAACACCACCATTAATAGATTTATAGGATGAACGGTAGCCGTTTACAACAATAGATATTAAAACGACCGGAAAGGAAATCCGAGAGAAGAAGAGATTCTGAAAGAGGGAAGTTTAGAAATCAAAGTCTTGTGCCAGACTATCGAAAGCTTTCGATATGTCCAGCACGATAGCAAAAGATTCACCGAAATGCCGTAGAGAGGAGGATCAAAAGTCAGAGAGAAGGGAAAGAAGAACACCAGTAGAGCGTTTCTTACGAAAGCCATACTGACGATCAGAGATAAGATTAGAATCTATCCTTCCTGTCAAGGATAGATTCGAAAACTTTAGGAAAGAACGGAGGTTAAAGAAATTGGACGGTAGTTAGAGGGTTGAGATGGGTCTCCCTTCTTCGACAGAAGCTGAATGAGCGCACGTTTCCAGCAAGAAGGGAAGGTTGATGTAGAAAGACATAGACGAAATAGTTTACCAAGGCAGGGTGCAAGCATTGAAGCGCAAGTTTTGAAAACCACAGGAGGGACACCATCAGAACCGTACGCCTTCTTAGTGTTAAGTTCAGAGAGAGAGCAGAATGACGTCTTTAAAAGACAATTTTAATTTAAGGCTTAAATGAGTTGAAGGGGATTGAAGGAATAGGAACATCTCTGGAACCTCTAAGGTTGAAGTAGAGGAAAAGGTTTGTACGAAGAGTTAAGCTTTAGAGGAAGGCAAAGCGGCAGTTGAACTGTCAGAAGATACTAGAGGAGGGAAAGAGGAATTTTTTTGCAAAATGCCAGAAAGAACGTGAAGAAGAGGAACCAGAAAGAGCATTGCACTTATTTACGGAGAAACAAGTGTTTAGTGTAATCATTCCATGAAAAACCATAAAAGTAAAACCACAAGTCAGACCAGTTAGTGGCATCGAAATGCCAGAAATGTCTCCTAGCCGAAGACGGGGATCGTTCTTGTGGAAGACTTGAAGAGACAGGACAAGATTGGTAGGCGAGCTCACCAGCTGAATCATGAGAACTAGATGAAAGCCATTGTCGGTGGTGAACATTGAAATCACCTAAAATGATGATTTCGGAGAAAAGAGAAGAAGAAAGAATGTGTTCTATTTTGGAGTTAAGATAGTCGAAGAATTTTTGATAGTCTGTAGAGTTAGAAGATAAATAGACAGAACAAATGAATTTACTTACAGAGTTGCAAGAAAATTTAAGCCATAAAGTAGAGAATTCAGAAGACTCCAAATTAGAGACACAAGAACAGACAACATCGTTGCGCACATATGCGCAACATCCGCCTTTGGCTGAAAATTGAGGATAGAGGCAGTTGGAGGAAACAGAGTAAGGTTTGCTGTCAGAGCACTCAGACACCTGAGTTTCCGTTAAGAACAAGAGATGAGGTCTAGAAAAAGAGAGGTGGTGTTCGAAAAAGGGGAGATTAGACAAAAGACCGCGAATGTTGCAGAAATTAATGAGAAAAGAAGACCGTGCACCAGTGCAAGTCGGCAACAAGGTCTTGATAACACCAACCCCATCACCGGAGGGCATCAACTCCCAAGTGATGACGGGGGAAGTGGATGAGGGGCTATATTTGGAATCCGCCCCTCTTGGATTTTCCGAGGCATATTTGTTTTTCGCCATTTGATTTATTTAATTAATAGGTAATGTAAGTGTAAGCCCTTGTAAATTTGAAGGATACTTGTTAAGAAGGGGAAGGTTGTGAGAGCATAGGCACTCCAATGTTAGTCAAGGGTACACTAGAGACCCTCAAAGAAGATGAAGCGAGAAATGGAAAATATATATATATATATATATATATATATATATATATATATATATTATATATATATATATATATATATATATATATATATATATATATATATATATATATATATATATTATAAGGTGGGCCATAAGTAATCATACAAATGTTTTGTAACATGATTTAATATCTTATTTTTGAGATAACTTTAAAAGTGGCTTAATACCAAAGATCAACGAATTGGAATCATACTAAGGAAGCTTTCTCAAGATAGGAACTGAATTTATAGGGAAACCTGGAATGAACATAACACATGACACTTTACCAAAGCTTACTAAAAAGTTTCAAAAGATTGGATGTGCAGCAGATCAACATAGTGGTCGAAGACTTACAATCACTGCTATTGTTACAACGGGTTCAGTGTTTACAACGCCTACACGGATTCACCTAAAAGGTACACAACTGTTGTCTTATGAAAGTGATGTCAGCAGATCGAGTATCGTGCACATTTTGAAAGCTAAAATCTGGCATCCTAGCAAATTTCATATGGCGCTGCATCTACGTGAAGACGACCTGGTTCGAAGGATGAAATTCTGTGAATGGGAAGTCATTAAATTGAACGAAGATGCAAACATTTTATCTAACTTGATTACTGATG
>SEYY01010451.1:17500-25958 GCA_009176605.1 Armadillidium nasatum
ACTACAGTTATGAAAAATTAATACAATATCGTTTTCATCTTTTATACTCATTTTCCAAAATAATAGGTTCGTTTTATGATAAACGAATGACTTTTTTTTGCCCTCTCCATAAAAAAAACTAACATAGAAAATGAGTTTATCCTATATATATATATATATATATATATATTATATATATATATATATATATATATATATATATATATATATATATATATATATATATATATATATATATATATATATATATATATATATATATATATATATATATATATATATATATATATATATATATATATATATATATATATATATATATATATATATATATATATATATATAAATCACCTCTGGTGGGTAATAGCCAGAGGACTACTAATTTGCACCAAAGTTGTGGAAATACTGGATATCTAATCAAGTTAAAGGCAGACATGTGCCGATTAACTTGCATTTGAAGGTGAGTAAGTTAAATGAAGTTGAGAAAAGAGGTAAAGAGAGTGTTTTCCCTACTTCACCTGTAGAGTGCATGTAAGACTGAACATAGCAGTTAGATATGTTATCAGAAAGTTGGGCAGAGAAAGGATGAGACTGTGTAGAAAGGTGTATCGCACGAGCCCTTCTCAATAGAGGAGGTATGCGACCAGAGATTTAAGAAGAACAGTGTCCATTGTAATAGCGATAGTACAGAAAGAGTGACGTCACAATTCGACTTGTGAAAATTAGTGAGAGCAGGAGAGCTGATAAGATGAAAAGCCCTAGACTCCACTTTCCCAAGGAAAGCTAAATGAGTGGATTCATTCTAGATATGTGAAGCGTACCATACGGAAGCAAATAATACCCCTATAATGAGCAAGCAACTGGAATGCTGAGAAAAATTACGAAGTAGCCTCAGAACACCCAGCCTCTTAGAAGTTTCTTATAGAAAGAGAAGTAATGTGATCTTTCCAAGAAAGATCACAAGAGAAAGAAACACCGAGAATATTAAGGACAGATGAGTTGTGTGTTTTCAAAGATGTTATAGTTGTGTAGAATAAAAGTTGGATTAATTGAGATTTTGAGTCTTTGAAGGTTGAAGGCGACCATGTTTTTTCTTCTCCAATATGAAATACGAGAAAGATCAGATGTTAGTTGCCCCAAGGCTACCCTCCTTGCGTAAATTAACCGCTATTGGGAGGGGTGTCTTTCAAATTGAAAGAAGTAATGAAGGTGGAGTCTTCATTATAGGAGTGGATAGGTAATGAAGTAATAGAGAGAACTTCATTAATGAAAAGAAGAAAAAGTGTTAAAGATAGGACAGATGCCTGAGGAGCACTATTAATAGATTTAAAAACTGAACAATGGCCATGTTTAGCAGCTGCTATAGAACGACCGGAAAGGAAGTCAGAGAGAATGATAGATTTCCGAAAGAGGAGTTTTGAAATCAAAGTTTTGCCAGACTCTATCGAAAGCTTTCGATATGTCCAGCTCAATTGTAAAAGCTTCACCAAAAAGGATATATATATATATATATATATATATATATATATATATATATATATATATTATATATATATATATATATATATATATATATATATATATATATATATATATATATATGGATAAGTTGAGTCAAAAGCTAAAAGAATTAATTAAACTGTCCCCTACTTTCAAACTCTCTTGACCCTCTGTCTCTGCGACGTGACGTTGCGCGCGCTATCTCTTTTCTACAGGTACTACAATGGCAGGTGCTCGAGGGAATTGGCCTCTCGCATTCCTCCACCATTGCGTCGTCCTCGTTGCACAAGGGGTGCCCTGCTTTCTCACCAATTTTGTGTGGACGTAGGAAATCCCAGGCTAGTCCCGTTGTGGTACCTCTTTCTTTCCAGCCACCTCTATTCTGTGGAACTCTCTACCTTCATCTATTTTTCCTCCTGTATTTAATCTTCCACTCTTCAAGGCTTCCGTCTGCGCCCACCTGAGGGCTGTGCGTTAGGTGTGTATGTTTAAATGAATCTTCTCCATGTGTGCGTGCCCCCTCCTTGAAAAGGGCTCTGCCCGTGAGCGGTGGCGTTCTGTAAAAATATATATAATAATATATATATATATATATATATATATATATATATATATATATATATATATATATATATATATATATATATATATATATATTAAAGTTTTGTACAAACCTATTAAAGAAGTATTAAAAAGACTTGCATAGATATCGTAAAATTTCGTAAAATTTTTTAATTGAATGGATGTTTCAAAATGAAATTCGATTCATTTTTCATTTTGAGTTTTAAAGTTAACTGGGCTTGACTTTTTTTAGAAAATTTGGTTTACTAAATTTTTGCATCTATTTTAGAGTTTAATGTGCAACATCTGCTCTCTCTCTCTCTCTCTCTCTCTCTCTCTCTCTCTCTCTCTCTCTCTCTCTCTCTCTCTCTCTCTCTCTCTCTCTCTCTCTCTCTCTCTCTCTCTCTCTCTCTCTCTCTCTCTCTCTCTCTCTCTCTCTCTCTCTCTCTCTCTAGTCCAATAAAATTTTCCTAGCATAGCCAGGCTTCAACTTACTGTATCTCTTTTCGTTAGTTGCAATGTTTCAACGAAACTTTTTACCAGTTCGTCACTGACTTCTGTGGCATTCTCTGGAAAGAACAAATGCGAATAAAGGAAATGAGCATTTTAGTGAAATATTGCAGTTCAAATTCTTATATGAATTAATGATTTCTTCTTCAAGAATTTTGTAGTTGGAAGCCCTGTACTTTAAGAGCAACCCATTACACAAGCCCTTGAAACTTTGTCAGTCTTCGAACTATAGCTCATTCATAGTGGTTTTAAATTCATTATCTACTATGAGTTGACTAGTATGAAACCAGACAAAGATGCCTTCCATTACTTTTGATTTCCTAAGCTTTGGAAATTTGCCTTTGAGATACGCGAAAAGATGATTGATCATACTTCAGTTCTTTGACAAATTGTTTGACGAGTCAAAATTTTATATGGAGAATTTTAGTAAAATTATTTTTCTTTAATAACTAGATGTTTACGAATGACGTTATGTGAGCCAGCTATTGACTTGTTCAGAGATAGTCATAATAGTGTGTATAATGTTCATTTGTGAACGATTGTCCCACTTGCACATCTCGGAAATTTAATATAACTCGTCTGCAAACCATTTAAGATTCCTACTATTAATAAGTCTGTGCTACTTATTTTCGATAAGAGAGTGTGCAACAGCAATTGATGTTTTTTTTTGCAGAAGAACAGATTTTAAGATTAAAAAGAGAGTAATCGATGAAAAGTCTCCACTGGTAAGGATCATAATACAAATAAACCTATTCAAAAAGTCCTGAAATGTCTTGGCCAAATCTCAAATTGTTTAACATTGAAAACTTATCTCTAAAATCATCGAAACATCTTCGAAACTTTGACATACTAATATTGTTTTGTCAAACTTAATTTTATAACCAAATCATTTAGCTCAGGATGAGCCATGGATTTTAGAAGAGAACCTTTCTCTGAGGTTTCTCAGAGATCATATTGTGGCATTTCTTCTGCAGAATCTTCTGAATCAGGAAGTAATATTTCTGCAGGTTGTATTGATACTGATTTTTCTGAGGAGTGAGGTATTGGGTGGATGATATAGATAAGATCTCAACAGATCATAGATGTCAGACACTTGGTAATTTTACTGGAATTAAAATATATGTGTGTGAATTGTTTATTTTTTATACTCAATTGCTCTCACATTTCTGAAACTAATCTCTGCTACGTAACACACCAAATTTTAAATTTCTCAGTTTTCAATTAGATTATTTGCAGTTATGCACAAAGAATTAAAGCATGTAGCAAATCATATAAGCTGTGTCTATTCTTTGTCTTGATCTCTAATTTTGCATTCAAAATTATAAATAAATTAAAAAGTTTTTATATCAAGGAATGATTATAGCCTTTTTTAAATGCTAATGATCTATATTTGCGAAAAAAAAAACTATTAAGATTTACAAATTTGATTAAAATTCTAATAACATTTCAAAAATTTAGGAAAGACAGTTAAATATCTGATAAAAATAAGATCTAACAACTAATTTTCACTACTTAATGTAAATTTATTTCGTTTTCCAAAAACTCGAGATATTTTGGGAAAAAGGAATGTCTTTTCCTGACGTAAGCAAAAAAGATCCTATAACGTGTCATTCACTTCGTTGTAACATTTAGAAAGTTTAATTTTGTTATAACATTGCGGTTGTCAAAGTGTTAATGCAATAAAATACAGATTTTATTGTAGTATATAAAAAATAAGTTTGTAACTGTAATGCTTTATATTATATAAAGATTAGAATTTTCTAAATAAGAAACTTGGAATTCCAATATCTCTTAAAGAATGAAGGGTGAATTCACAAAATGCTGAGAAACCATTGCTCTATCTTATTCTTTTCACTCAATCGTCTCTCAATACACTCTTAAGATAATGATTCCAATTTTCCCTTTCTTGTACTTAAATTTTTAAACAAACTAAGTTGAGCGTGGCTTTGGGAGTAACAGGTAACTCAACTTGGAAATTTTCACACTTGAAATGTATCATTTTGGTTTTCAGTCCTTCAGAAACTCAATTTATTCAATTCAACGAAATATATATATATATATATATATATATATATATATATATATATATATATATATATATAATATATATATATATATATATATATATATATATATATATATATATATATATATATATATATATAATAAGCAATTTTCTTCTCAAGTTGTATTATTTATAAATTTTGCAAACTGTTTTCTTTGGGTTTTGAAATATTACTTTTGACACGTTTATTATGTTGTCTTATCTCATTTAATATATATATATATATATATATATATATATATATATATATATATATATATATATATATATATATATATATATATATATATATATATATATATATATATATATATATATATATATAGAAGACGTAAAACGTATTATCTTAAATAATTAATTCAGTGACGTGATAGAACATAATTTTAAAATTAACTGATTAGTTAATATTTTCCTTGATAAAATCACGGAAAAAACCTGAAAATTTTTATGTACAAAATCGTCTTTCCATTCAAAGTAAATGATTCTGATAAGTTGACGTAAAAAGTCTTGTTGTAAGGATTAATACATTATTAATCAGCAGAATAAAATTTATTTAAGTTTTATTATTCTGCAATGCAATGTGCAAACCTTTAACACGAATTGAAAATGGCGTGTCATTTGCCTTCATTCTTTATACGACTTTTTTTTTCTTTCTTTCTTTCTCGAAAGCATTTTCATATTTTATTAATCTGTAATTAATTTTTTTTTTTTTAAGGAGACATTTTAAATTTATAATTTTTAATAAAAACAATGTAAAGCAATGCAAGTAGGAAGACTCGCCCCTCTTACGTTTTTCCACACGTAGGTTGAAATTTTTCGGATTAAAAGTTATTTCATTTTCAAATAACTAAATCAAGAAATCTTGAAGAGATTACGTAAAAGTGGTTATCAATTTAAACCTTTAATTCATGATACTGGAAAAGAACACATCAGATTAATCATTCGAAAGAGTTCTTTTGCAAATATTAATGAGTAAAAATGTTTTAACAAAAGGCTAAAAAACATGTTAAATATATATAAAATAGATGTTAACAGTATAGAAAACACCAGAAAATCTCTTTATGCGAAGGTTTATTAAATATTTAATTAAATACTCTATTTCTTTAATTGTTTATTATTATTATTATTATTATTATTATTATTATATTATTATTATTATTATTATTATTATTATTATTTAGGAATTCAATGTCATCATTAGTTTTAATAATATATTTTACATTTCCCTTCCAGTTTCCTAAAAATTTTCTTTATAATTATAATAATAAAAATAATAATAATTATTATTATTATTATTATTATTATTATTATTATTATTATTATTATTATTATTATTATTATTATTATTATTATTATTATTATTATTATTATTTTGTAATTTTTTTATCATTATTTACTGTTGTTGATGACAAGAGCATTTGAGGTCGATGCTCCCTTTGACTCATCCCAATGAAAACAATTCTTATTTTTTTCACATGAAAATAAATGTATTTCCCTTTAAAAGCAAATTTATTTTCTTCCTTTTCGAGTCCATAAATTGATCTTTATCAAAGAGATGAACTCAAAATAATCCTTAAAATTAAAATCGAAAATGAAAAAGAAAATACTTTTATAATCCCACTCTTTTATCATTATTATTATTATTATTATTATTATTATTATTATTATTATTATTATTATTATTATTATTATTATTATTATTACTGTTGTTAAAACCATCTTCAAAAATACTTCATTTATAACAGACATTTTGAATACAGACTTCTTAGCATATGCAAACAACATCAGAAATTTTGGAATAACAAATGAACACCACTTGTCTATCTTTTTTGCTTTTATGATACATGAAGAAAATTTCCTGTGAAAACACCGATATATATATATATATATATATATATATATATATATATATATATATATATATATATATATATATATATATATATATATGCAATTCTAAAGACACTAAAATAACGTGCTAATCAGGATGGATCTTATGAGGGTCCCTTTGTTCGGTGGCTGAAACGTTGTCCTTATTGTGTTTTAAGTGATTTTATATATATATATATATATATATATATATATATATATATATATATATATATATATATATATATATATATATATATATATATATATATATATATATACACTGCAAAGAATGGGTAATTTACGATGTCATATTTTAAAGTTACTCCTTTTAAACTCATTTAACTTCTCCAATGCCTTTTTCCCTTTCTCTTCTCTTTGTATATATATATATATATATATATATATATATATATATATATATATATATATATATATATATATATATATATATATATATATATATATATATATATATATATATATATATATATATATATATATATATAATATATATGACCAAAGAACGTCGGTTTGCATTCAATATAAAGCAAAAGTGTTTGATAAGCAAAATATTTTATCCATACAATATACACAAATATAGGGACTCTATTATAAGCTGATGTGTTAGCTGAAGTCAAACTGTGTATATAACGCCTGAGGAATATTTGTCCAAGTTTCTTTATAGTAACTTGGGCTAAGTGAGCAGTGGCCCCTTCCAAATGAAATCAAAATCTTTTTATCTTTTACGTTTCACTCGAAAAAATATCAAGAATTTTATTTAAGAAAATCTTCAAAATTTTACTTTATCTTACCGTTATAAATTGAATACTGATATCGTTCATTTTTTTTTGAAACCAAAGTGGAATAGTAATTGAAATGTACAAAGAAGCTCAACAAAACTTTCAATTTTGAGTTTCCTCAGAACTATTTTCGCCAAATCCTAATTCACAGTTGCAAAGCTTCCGAAAATGTGGATTTCGAGTATTTAAGTGCCTTCAAAATTCACGCTGTGTAACCATAACATATCTCATCTGAATTAATGTTTCAACTTCTGAAAAAAGAATCTACAGATACCAAAGCTCCATCCACCATGATATAATTTAGAAGATAAAGTTAATTAATGTAATAAATATTCCATTAGCACCATTTTCTCGTAACGAAAGCAACTATTGCACAATTTAAAATTAAACGTCATATATATATATATATATATATATATATATATATAATATATATATATATATATATATATATATATATATATATATATATATATATATATATATATATATATATATATATATATCCTCTCTCTCTCTCTCTCGAGCTTAACACTAAGAAGACATACGGTCCAGATGGTATCCCTCCTGTGATTCTCAAACCTTGCGTTTCGGAGCTCGTATCCTGCGTTAGTAAGTTATTGCATCTTTGTTTTTTTACTTCAACCTTCCCTTCTTGCTGGAAACGTGCTCTCACACAGTCTGTGCTGAAGAAGGTTAACCCCCTCTCAACCCTTCAACTAGTTTTATTCCTTTAACCTTCGTTCCTTCTAGAGTTTTCGAATCTATTCTTAATCGGAAGATTTGGAAATGTCTCTATTCTTTTAGTCTTATCTCTGATTGCCAGTATGGCTTTGGTAAAAAATGCTCTATAGACTATAGGTGATGTTTCCCTTCTTTCTGACCCTTGTTTCTCCGGCTTTCAGGATTTCGGTGAATCTTTTGTTTTCGCGCTGGACAAATCGAAAGCTTTCTCTCGACAGTGTTTATCACGAAGCTTAGATTTCTAAACTTCCATTTTTAGGAATGTACTTCTTTGTGTACTTCTCTGATATCCTTTTCTCCCTTCTATAGCTGCTGTTATAGAGGGCAACCGTTCATCCTTTAAATCTATTAATAATGGTGTTCCTCAAAGATTTGTCCTATCCCAACACTCTCTATTACTTCATCA
>SEYY01010452.1:0-19550 GCA_009176605.1 Armadillidium nasatum
ATCTTTCCAATGAGTTATGTTAAAAACCTCAAATGTGAAAAGTGGGACCTTGACCTTTGACCTTTTATAAAAAAAATATATATATATTCTCCAAATTTTTTCAAACTTGGCAGATAATACCTCAGGGTATTGGTGAATAATTACACAAAATAATATGAGTGGCCAGCAAAAAACTTAATTTTTAACAAATATTTTCTTTAAATAATTAAATTATGAACTTACATTTTAAGTTGAATTTTTAGAGTTTCTCTTTTCAAATAAAATTTTGTCATGCTTCTTTAATACTAATTCATATTAAATTCTGAAAATTGAAAAGATAAGGAAGATAGTGAACAAACAATCTTACTTTTATATATATATATATATATATATATATATATATATATATATATATATATATATATATATATATATATATATATATATATATATATATATATATATATATATATATATATATGATTGTATTTTTACAACATTTTTCAATAAACAATATATGCTGAGTATTTTTTCTGATAAAAACAATTTTATACCAATTTTGCCCAAAATTTATTAATTTTACCCCATGTTAAAATTTCCACACTTTTTTTTTCAAAAATTTAAAATATATATAATTATTTGTTCGAATATATTTACAAATATATGAAAATGATCCAAAAAGATTATATTTTCATTACATACTGTAGCTATTTCAATAAAAAAATATATGCTGAGTATATTTTCTGAAATCCTTTCATTTGTGTCAAAATTTAGAAAAATCTACTAAATTTACCTCATTTTATGGTATATATATATATATATATATATATATATATATATATATATATATATATATATATATATATATATATATATATATATATATATATATATATATATATGGGTCATTCCAAGACACCTCAACTTAAATTTGGCAATTTTTTCCGTGACCCCTTTCGATTTTTATGAAAAATGGCACACTAACAGATCTTGTTGAGAAAATATGAATGGCGTTTATTGCAGGTCTCTAGCTCATACGGTTCAGAAAATATGACCTTTGAAACTTTGGTCAAAAATGTCAATTTTCAGAGAGTAGTCTGAGGTCAAAATACAATATCTCGGCTTCTATGGCACTTAGAAGCATCGTGTAAAGACCATTTAAAAGATCTTGAATAGCGGTACAACATTTATTTAGATGATTTTGACCTCGGAGGTCAAATAAAAATTTGACCTATTTTTGACCTTTACCTTGAAAAAAAACCTCATCGATTTTTTCAAACTTTGCTGAATTATTGTTATATATGTATATTTTAATTTTTAAAAATATTTTTTTGGCTTTGGCTTGGTTTAGAAAATATAAGCAATTTAGTATAAGTACAAATATCACATTTTTCACTTTTTTTAAAATTAGTGATTCTTATTTTATCGATATATTGTAAGGTTATATAATGATGGACACTTGATGAAAGAAGCTTTCTTTTTTTGTAAAACCTTTTAGTACATTTAAATGTATATATATATATATATATATATATATATATATATATATATATATATATATATATATATATATATATATATATATATATATATATATATATATATATATATATGATACCCTTTATTTTAAAAAAATTTAAAATTTTTTATTTTGACTGGCAAACATTTTCAGCTTTTCCATATTCTACCTTTGTCAATGTATACGTTCTTCCGGTTTTTGTTACCAGGCTTACACTCATTAAGATGTCACTGAAATCAATGATGAGTACATCTTGAGGTGATGGAAACATGAAGGAGGGTGCAGGCCCATGAGGATGCAGGAAGCTCAAGCTTACTTCATTACTATCATGTTTTACTTCCAATATACAGGCAAGATACCAGTGCTCATCATAAGCTGCAATGCAATAACCTTTCAAAGATATTAATGAAATAGTGTTTCCTTGAAGTAACGATGTACTTTCTTTTCTGAATTCAGATGAAGAAGAATATGAGCGGACTTCAACTTGACCCATACAGATAGGTTTTATGAAATGAATTTGATGGGTTCCTGTAAATAAATATTACATTTTAATTATTTAATCTATTTAGTAGTTCAAATATTAAATGCATATGTATCATATATTTTGACATTTAATTATATATATTATATGAAAACTTATCTAAATTTTTTAAATAACTATAAATTTATAGATTTACCTGGAATAGTTCTTGAATATGAAAACCGTTTATCCAACTTAAAATTAGGATGTTTCTCAATCAAATTTTTGGTCACATTTAGAAGATTTTTCTTTATCTTTTTTTTATGTACATTAAAAGGGTCAAAACAACATCTTCCACTATTTAATATGGTTGCAGAACTGGCATCCATCTGAAAAAAATAATATAAAATATATATATATATATATATATATATATATATATATATATATATATATATATATATATATATATATATATATATATATATATATATATATATATATATATATATATATATATAATGGGATTATCTTAACAAGATAATGGGATTATCTTAACAAGCAGCCAAGCAAAAGGGACATGCACAAGAAAACACCAGTGCTGTTAGATTATCACACGACAAACACATGCAATAGGCATCACACAACCTGTGGAAAAGGGATTACATAGGTTAAAAACCTCACATCCCTCCCCACTAGAAGGGAACCCCTTCTACACAACAAGTCAAAAACGGTGGAAGGTGTTAATCTACAAGAATTTTAAAAGGATTACCAACAAGCTGATTAAACTGGGCAACAACGAAACCCCACAGATCAACTCCAATATATACAATCCTTCACAATTACCAATCATAATTATTATAAAAGTGATAGGTAAGATTACCTAAGCAGTATTATCATAACAATTGGGTCATTCCAAGTCACTTCAACACGACAAAAACCCTGACCCCTTTCGATTTGTATAAAAAGTGGCACACTAATAGATCTTGTTGAGAAAATATGAATGGCGTTTATTGCAGGTCTCTAGCTCATACGGTTCAGAAGATATGACCTTTGAAACTTTGGTCAAAAATGTCAATTTTCAGAGAGTAGTCCGAGGTCAAAATAAAATATCTCGGCTTCTATGGCACTTAGAAGCATCGTATAAAGACCATTTAAAAGATCTTGAATAGCGGTACAACATTTATTTAGATGACTTTGACCTCGGAGGTCAAATAAAAAATTTGACCTATTGTGACCTTGACCTTGACCTTGAAAAAAAACCTCCTCTTCGATTTTTTTCAAACTTTGCTGAATTATTGTTATATATGTATATTTTAATTTTTTAATGAATTATTTTTGGTTTTGGCTTGGTTTAGAAAATATAAGCAATTTAATAAGTACAAATATCACATTTTTCACTTTTTTGCGATTTTTATCTCATTCAATGTATAGTTCCAACATTTCCATTTCTCTTTCTCTCTCATATATATATATATATATATATATATATATATATATATATATATATATATATATATATATATATATATATATATATATATATATTGTAAGGGGCTGGCTGCTGCCGAGTATATTTTTCTCGTTTCAGATTGCATGGGGAATATATATATATATATATATATATATAATATATATATATATATATATATATATATATATATATATATATATATATATATATATATATTATATATTGATCTTACACTTACAATGTTCACATAAAATTATCTATAGTTCACAGTACACAAGATAGCCTCTTTATATACACAAAATAAAGAAAAAAAAAGAGTAATGGCTTAAAACAACCAAAGATTTGAAAGTGGAAAGCGTTTTACTGTGAAATTTATCACACTACTGACATATTTTCTTTTCCCAAAGTGAATATTAAATATTAAAATTTTATAAAAAAAAAAATATATGATAATCTCATAAACCATTAAGGTCTCTTGTCTATATTTTCTACCTGATAGGTATAGAGATTATAACTCCAGATTAGCACTAGGCAATAAGGCCCTAGACCGGCACCTGTGAGAATTATAAATAATTACCCCAGTGCCTCACCTTAGTTTAAATGATCTAAAAATATATAATGAATTAATAATAATAATAAAAACACAAAGAATATAACCTACTCTTGAAAGAGTAATATGCCTTCTTGAAAATAACAACCTGTTTGAATAAGAATAACCTGTTTTTAATTATTGCCCGAAATGGGAACAATAGCTCATAAGACTTTTCATTAGCACAAGTGCACTCAATAAATAATAATAATAATAAAAATAAATTTAACATGGAAGAATAACATTAACGTATCTAAACAAATAAACACGTTAACATCAATCTCCCTTCACGCTCTCCAGTCTAGGACATGGCACATGCACATTAATATTGTGGATCCCAAGCACAGTCAAAATCAAACAGCATAACAGCAAAGCAACAAGCAGGTAAGACTATATTCCTCAGAGAATACCCCATGCAAACTGAAACGAGAAAAATATACTTGGCAGCAGCCAGCCCCTTACAATATATATATATATATATATATATATATATATATATATATATATATATATATATATATATATATATATATATATATATATGAGAGAGAAAGAGAAATGGAAATGTTGGAACTATACATTGAATGAGATAAAAATCGCAAAAAAGTGAAAAATGTGATATTTGTACTTATTAAATTGCTTATATTTTCTAAACCAAGCCAAAACCAAAAATAATTCATTAAAAAAATTAAAATATACATATATAACAATAATTCAGCAAAGTTTGAAAAAAATCGAAGAGGAGGTTTTTTTTCAAGGTCAAGGTCAAGGTCACAATAGGTCAAATTTTTTATTTGACCTCCGAGGTCAAAATCATCTAAATAAATGTTGTACCGCTATTCAAGATCTTTTAAATGGTCTTTACACGATGCTTCTAAGTGCCATAGAAGCCGAGATATTGTATTTTGACCTCGGACTACTCTCTGAAAATTGACATTTTTGACCAAAGTTTCAAAGGTCATATCTTCTGAACCGTATGAGCTAGAGACCTGCAATAAACGCCATTCATATTTTCTCAACAAGATCTGTTAGTGTGCCATTTTTCATAAAAATCGAAAGGGGTCACGGAAAAAATTGCCAAATTTTGGTTGAAGTGACTTGGAATGACCCAATTACAGTATAGATTTCCCAAAACATCTTTTAAAAACTATAGAAAAATAATAAAAACAAAAATCAAAATCAAATAAAAATAATTAACATACAAAAATAACATACAAAAATTATAAATAGAAAACAAAGAAACAAAATCAAAACAAAATTTACAATAATTTTTTTTTTTTTAAACAAAAAGAATTACAAAAATGGCACAAAAAATTTATATATAAGATAACCTGTTTAACAATAATTTACATTCAGCAACTATTTCATCAGTCTCCCTCAGACTCTCTATCCTTTCCCTCCAATAATACCTTCACATACCTCCCAGCTAACTCCCACAGATCAGAGCGCTGTGTATCCGAAGCCTCTCCACCCAATACCATTCGTTCCAATCCTTGTAAATAATTCCAAGTTATCTCCCGTTGAGTAGAGGTCAAAGTATTTACACTACTTAAGTTTTCCTCCGGACTACCCACGTTTTGAGATTCAGTATTTCCCCCTTGCTGGGGTTGATCAGTACTATCTCCAGGGCTATCCAACCCCTCTTCAGTCCCATCAGCCACAACATCATTAATATTACCTTCAGGACTCTCTCCTACAACCACCGAAACGGGAGACGGTTCTACTAACTCCAATGAAGGATTACCCAATGGTTTTGCCGGTGGGATTACCGGGTTGATCCAATAGCACATGGGTGCATATGCCCAGAAAAAACACCTTATACACTCCGAAGTATAATGAAGACCATCGTGTATCATGGCTTCGTATTGTAAGCTACCAGTCATGGATTTAAGAAACTTCACGTGCTGTCCCCGGGAAGTGGACCATCCCAACACCGACTCGGTATGAAAATTTAGGGCATGATTCATTATGAGAAACCGCTTCTCTCTCCAACAGTACCCATCCTTCTTCAATTCACATTGTTGTTTGTACACCCACCTAACGGCCTCATTCAGCATCCCTTTATTAAACCGTCCATCCTTATCCAATACTGGTATATACTCTCTCAAATCATTCCTCTCCAATCTGCGCAAATTATACCTATACATATCTTTAATGGATGGTATTACCAAGTAAACTCGACAATTTTCATTCAACGAAGTACAGTGTTGAATTACCTCGTTCATGAATGCAGGTATTACCGTATAATCAGCTTCAGATCTCATAGCAACCAAGTTTACGATGGACGTGCTACGAAATAGTGGTTGCAATGTCCAAGAAAAGCATGTGAGCCCCAACAGAAGCACCACGGGAATATCAGGAGTGTAAGCAGACTTCACTGCTATTAAACTATCTACAATACTCCTACCGCCCTCTGCACAACAGATTACCTCCAGCCCAAATTCAACATTAAGAATATGGGCTGCTCCCTTGAATGCCGCCGCCTCACTGTCACCGACAACAAGGATCTTCATTCTCTGAAATGGATGTACATTTCTAAGAACAAGGTAATGGTTACATGTCAAAATGAAAAATATCATGAAAAATAAACATTATCTAACTACAAAACTGATGTTTATTATAATTAACTATTAAGAATGATTTATCATCATCAATCATTTATATAATATCATTAATTAATCAACTTTGGGTCATGCATGAATTTTTAATTCAAAGATTTAAAAAGTTATTATTAAATATATTTATTATTTTTCAGAAGGTTTTACATATTCAAGGGTTTTTTTCATTATCAATGGTAAAGTTCTTACGGGACCTCGTGATCTAGTTTGAGGTCTATCATTCCTATCTTTAGACAATAAATTATCCGGAAAATTACCCAAAGATGAATTATTTTCAAAATTTACAGTGGGAGATGATATAAGAAAATCATTTAAATTATCTTCAAAATAATCGACTACCATATGTTCCTCATCTATACTCTCAGATGATGACATTGATACATTCGTTCCCCCCAATTTATAGATATGAGAGCTATTATCAACAATGGCTTGAATAGGGGACGAAAAACCTTCAAAACTCTCATCAATTACCGAATCAAATAGATTATCTATATTCAGGTCTTCTGAAGAATCGGATTTAAATAACTCCCTGAATCCCAAGGAACTATCCACCGATACATTTGGGTCAACTGATTCTAAAAAAATTTTCTACAAAAACATCATTGCTCATATTAGAAATAGGGGATATATTATCAAAGAAATTATCTAATTGTGCAATCGACGTTTGCGGTGGATTTATTTTTACAAAGGGAAATTGAATCGAAAGTCGTCGTGTTTTTAAAGGAGAAACCGACGGAACTAACGCGGAAAATGGAAGTACCAATCGCGATTCTGACAAAGAAGATTGAAAACAATCCTGATCTACAATAGGCAAGACCCCTCTCCCTGAGTCACTTGGGGACAAATTTATACTCTCCTCCCTTGAATTATGAAATGAATTATCTTCCAATAATGAAGACAAGGCATTCACTGCCTGCTTAATATTACCTTTAGTTACTAAACTTACAGGGGAATCATTTGACAAAGAAGAGTTTAATCTATTAATTTGGCTTTGAATATCAAAAGTATTACTTAATTGATTAACTGAACCTCCATTTTTAGTGGGTAACCCCAAAAAATCATTTTCGAGATGTGACTCATTAAAAAGATCTAATTCTAATGGATTAAGTTCAAAAGGTATAAGTAGGTTCTCCTCGAAAGTTTCACCCTCTCCTACTAAAGACTCGCTACTATCACCTAACACAATCCCATCCCTTGATTCCAATTCACCCCAGTTACTTATTACCATATCTTCATTACTATCGTCAGCTCCTAAAAATAACCTTCGATACGAACTATGTTTACGGAGATAACTGGGTATATCAATCCAATGTCTTAGCTGTGAAAAATGAACTTCAAGCGTAGGATTATCAGGACGTAACGGAACACGAGTTATCCGGTAAGACAGTGAATTTTGGTATGCTTTGGTAATTACAAAAGGACCCGTATAACGCGGTAAAAGGGAGAGTCAAAAAAGTTATTTGTTTTGAACTATTTTTCTAGTTTTCGTTTTTATCATCAGTAGTACTGATGATCATTACACAATCAGTTATTTATTTAAATTATTTGTTTTATGTTCATTCTATGTCTTTATTAAATGGAAAGATGTTATTAATTATTTTTATTTTTCAGAATATTGAATTTTATTATTTTTGAATTTATATGTTTTACATTCAAATATTAGGCCTCCACCAATAGGGAATTAAATTGTTCATACAAGGAAAAAGCCTTCAATAAGGTAAAGTTTTATTATATTATGTAACGATGTTAATTATTGTCTCTAATGTGTATAATGGTAATTGTAACACATACCTAATATTAATGGGATAAAGATTTAATAAAACCAATCTCCATAGGCTTCCAGTATCGGGACTAAATTATACAGAATCCAGTCCTGGGTATCTTACTTGTTAGACCATTACAACCTGTGGACGTCTAATTCTGGTTGTCGACCATTCCAGCTTTGTATCATTACCAGATCTTCAACGGTAAATTATCCATTCAGGATCTTGTAGTATTGAAGAAGAAACCAAGATACTATACCCAATTCAGAAATTACAAGGAAAGGAAGAGAGAAGCCATCTACAATTACCAAATTAGATAAGCTAAAAATATTATATAATCTTCTTCCAACCCCTGTATTTCATCACTAACAACTCCACTTAAGAGGAAAATACTTCTCCTATTTTAAGTATTAACTGACACAGCAAGTTGTTGCCAATCCCCAACCCTATCCCATTAATAGAGGTTAAATACCGGACATTCCTTAATAAACAAGAGTGCAAAATTAATGATAAAAAGAGATAAACTATAAAATTTTGGTCTGTTTAAATATAATTCAATTTAATAAAAGTTAAACATTCATTTTAATAAATTTTCTTTGTTTTAATAGCAATTCATCATTAAGTAAATGTAATATCAGTAAACATTTCTTTTACTATCCCTCATCCCTTATACTTTAGTTAAATTGTTTGATTGATAGTAAAACTAGGTTCGTTAAAGTTAATTGACTAGTGCAAATAGTGTCCCATATAAACACGCAAAGCTTGTGATAGGTTGGCCCCTTTTTCATGGCTGACGGATTTGAATGTAATATATAGGTGTTCCATCAAATCTTGGGTCATTTTCCAAAAGTCCTGTGTAGGCAGGTTAGTTCATTCACAAGTTCTAGCTCTCCCTAACAGCGGTTTGAATTTATTTGTTACTAAATTACCAGGAAGATGCGTCTTAAATGCAACTTTATCCCCAGTCTTATAAGGACAGAACTGGTTTGATGGTTCACGCCAGAACTTTTGCAAGCATGAATTACCGGTGTAATTATGAGCATTTTTTAATAACATATCACTAGGTGTTGATTGTATGGCTGAGTGCCATGTATTATTATAAATAGTGACTGCTTGTGGAAGTTTACTATCCCAAGAAGTGGGATTATCATGCGCAAGCATCCTAAATAATTGTAAAAGTGTTCGATTTACACTCTCAGTAACACCATTGCATTGTGGCATATGACTAGCAATTACCACATGAGACATACCAAACTCACTAACTATCTCTTCAAATGCATTACCCATAAATTCCAATCCTCTATCACTCAAAAGGCGATTAGGGATTCGTGGTAAAAATGGCAAAATTTTATATTTAAAAGAGTTTGCTACATAGGGACCTGTTTTATTACTTAAGGGGACTACACAAATAAATTTGGAAAAATGATCTATGGCAACTAAACAATATGAATTATTCTTAGATGTTCTAGGAAGTTGGAGGAGATCTACCGCTAATAAATCAAAGGGATAAGCAGCAATGACTTTAAGTAAAGGAGGTTTAATTACATTAGGATTACTTTTTAGCGTTTGACATTTTGGGCAACATCGACAAATATCTGAAACTACCTGACTAACACGTGGATGCCACAATTCTTCATAAATTAAGGGAATTAACTTATTACGACCTAGATGACCATAGTCACAATGAAGTTGTGAAGCAACAGTTATTAGAAAAGGCATGGAAATTACAAATCTAGACGTGTTACTTGATTTATTATAAAGAATACCATTTCTGATTTCTAGGACATTTTTGAAAGCTTTAAAGATTATCAAAGAATGATGCCACTGAGAAATGGGAATTTGCTTAGTAATTGCTTTAATTAACCTTTTTAGTACCGGGTCACTAGACTGAATATCATTGATTAATTCGTAACTAATTTGTGAATCAGGTGATACATAATGATCTTGAGTGTCAAGTTGATTTATCATAACTAGACTAACCTTAACTACCTCCTTCTCAACTAAAGAATTATCGGACTCTACAGGCACAAGTAAATTATAATGAACGCCTGAGAGACATCTAAGAAAACATCTACTGGGAGAATTATCACCATATGTTAAGGAAGTACCATTTTCAAAATACACAATTACCTGAGTTCTCATTAAATATGAAAATGCCTGAATGGCTTCAGAGATTGGCATTTGACCGGGTATTCGCATTAACTTTAATTTCTTTAATAAATTCCGCTCGCGTAAGATATATCGTTGCGGATTCTTAATTAATTCGTCAATTACCCTTTCGCGCACGTCGGTATGAAAATCCTCATTACCCCCTATCCACAAAGCAAAACAACGGAAAAGAGAATTACCGCCGCCCGGCACCTCTATTTGTTTAAAGCCCTCGGGCATAGTAGGTTGAAAGGTCACGGAATTACCGTCCTCCCCCTCATCGACATCCGAATCAGTTGGAATAGGGGAACGCGAAAGAGCATCAGCGACCACGTTCTTACGACCGCTGATGTGTCGAACTTCAAAGTTGTAATTACACAATTCATCAAGAGTACGCGCAATACGTCCATCAATTGCAGACATGTTGTGAAGATACTGTAAAGGCTCATGGTCACTATAGATGATAAATCTCTTATTATTACATAAAAAGGGTCTTAAAGATTTGACTGCCCATCGTAACGCAGCAAGTTCTCTTTCAATGGTGGAATACTTTTGTTGCGTACTTGAAAAAGTCATAAAGATGAAAGCAATGGGTCTAATATTACCTTCTTTGCTTTGAGCTAACATCGCCCCTGCCCCAATATCTGAAGCATCAACATGAAGCTCTAAAGGTGGTGCTTCATCTGAATAATCAGGAAACCCCAAAAGAGTAGGACTTACTAGTGCAGCTTTTAATTTTTCAAAGGCAGTCCGGCACTTAGATGTCCAATGAACTACTTTACCTCCGGTCTGACAAGAGAGTGGTTTTGCAATAAACGAACACTGGGGAATGTGACGACGATAAAAATTAACCATCCCCAAGAACTGTCGTAACTGCTTTACCGTGGTAGGTATGAGAAAGTTAAGAGCGCCAGAGATGTTCTTTTCCAAGGGAAGAATACCTTGATTACTAATGTGGTGACCCAAAAATTCCACAGACTCTCGACACAACCTAGTTTTCTTGGGCTTAAGTTTGAACCCATTCTTCTGCAATGCATGTAATACCTTCTTTAAAGCACACAAATGCTCTTCAAACGTGGCAGATCTTATAATTATGTCGTCCAGATAGGCCATTACCTGGGACCAAGGAATACCGGACAAGGCGAGCATCATGCCTCGTTGAAACGTTGCTGGTCCTCCTTTAACACCAAATGGCATACGAAGGAATTCATAATGAGACAGAGGAGTAGAAAAGGCTGTCTTCTCTATACTATCCTCTGCCATTTCAATTTGGTAATACCCTCGAACGAGATCTATAGTAGTAAAATACCTAGATCCGGCCATATTATAGATAGAATCTATTAAATTGGGCAATGGAAAAGCGTCATTTTTAGTGTATTTGTTCAGACAACGATAATCCAAACAAACTCGCAAACTACCATCTGGCTTTCGTACTGGAACAACGGGAGCTGAGTACGGAGAATAACTCTTCCTAATAATACCTGCTCCCTCCAGTTCGACGCATTGTTTTTCAATTTCTTGGGACAGAGGTCCCTGAAACCGGCGTACAGGAACATGGATGGGTTTATCAGTTGTTAATTCGATGTGGTGCTTAACATTATTCGCACAACCAACATCATCGTCTCCCGTACTCAAAACGTCTGCATATTTCTGAAGCAGATCAATTAACAGGGATTTTTGAACTTGATCCAAAGGAACATCTTCAATTTGGAACTCTTGGATAACCCGTTCTCTAGTCCAATACTCAAATGGTACAACTGATGATGATGAACTAGTATTAACATTACCAATTGCAACAGGCTCAACCTCCGAGATAGGCAAGACTGAACCCAAAGAATAACCTCCAGGAATAAATCTACATGAGTCACTATAATTACATAGGGCCATTACAGGTTCAGTTCCTGATAGAATGCCAGGAAGTACCTCCAGACCATTATCTTCCTTTCCATTGTAAAAGAAAGTATTGAAGGAATACGAAAGGTTACAAAGGTTAATAGGAACAACCTTACATTGGTTCGCACCTAGTTCCAGATTACCATCAGTACACACATTCATGGGTTGAACATTCTTGGTTGGATCAGTAGCCACAACATTGAACGCATTACCTTCCCTATGAAGTAACTGATACGAAGACATATCTGGTAAGAGGCTATTATTTTTAAGAAGAGTCACTCCCAGTACTAAGGGATGATCTATTATATCAGAAGGAACTATATAAAATTCATCACTCTTCGTCATGAAACCACTACAAAAACGAAGTTCGAGACTTACGTAATAAGAAATAGGAATTTGAGTATTACCAACACCTGAAATTACTTCGAACCACTGAAGAGTGTTTTGTAATACCTACTAGATGATCTACTACTGACTCTTTAATTAAATTTATACAAGCTCCATTATCTACTAGACAATTATAAATATTAAATGGAGAATCGACAATAGAAACGTCGACACAGAGGGGTTGACTATCAACTTTGTTATAATTCACAGTGATTATCTGATCAGAAGACAGGTTTAATTGGGTCAATTCAGGAACCTGATCTTGACAATCCTCCGTGGTGAGACCCAGGGCCACGGAGTCCTTTAGTTTAAAGGATTATCATTACCTCCACACGCCCCTTCTGACTCATAGGTAAATGGATTATTATCTCTAGGGCGTGCACCTTGAGCTGAATATTCTCTGGGCTGACGTTGAGGTAATGGAGCTAGTTGATTTGTATTACTAACTGTCTTATGGACCGAATTACCCTTAGATTGGCAATCCTTTCCAAAATGATCGCCCTTACAGAAAGGACACAAAGGCTTATGTGTCTGAGGCGGGTTTCGCTGCTGCTGTCTTTGTTTGAGCTGGGAACATTCAGAACGATGATGTCCTTGTTCCCGACAATATGAACAAATACCTAACAGCTCATAACACGTCGAAACTTCATGACCTAGTTTCGAGCAATTGTCGCATATCGGTCTAGATTGTTGATTATTTCGGGAATCTCTGCTATCTCTATTACCCGCCCGGTCATCGTTGTTACTACCACTATTTCTTCGCGGAGATCTTTGGGAAGAGTTATTATTACCCTTGGAGTTGTTTTCTACTGGTCTATTTGGTTTCTTTGAGGACCAACGCTTCATAACCTCACCCCAAGTGGAAGTACGCGACTGGGAAGGGTTATTATCAACAGTTCTCACCTGGGAAATTTCAATTACCTCGGGTTCTATGGGACCAGAGCTCCGCTCAGAAACACATTCACGATGGTGTTGACTAGCGAGTCGTACTATCTGATCAAAGGTCAGTTTTTGGCCTGTAGTACCTTCTACATTAAGGATATAATCGTGCATCCTTTGTTCTATTACTGGTGGTAGACAATGTAAGAAATTACGACGTAACATTTCGTGATTTCTCATTACCAGACCAGGGTATGCTCGATTTGCAAGTTGTTCTAATCGTAAAGCAAACATGTTGATACTTTCCCCAGGTTTCATTCTTGCGAGCATAAAATCCTGGGTGGCCTTTTCTTTTTTCTGCTGGTGTTCATAATCCCACCAATTTAGAAGAGCTGCCTTCACAGACAAATAGTCCTTTTCAGATTCAGTCCTTTTCATTCATTAATCTGATGATATAATTCAAGATACTGTCCCTCCAAATAACTAGCGAGGACATATACCCAATCCTCACGTTGTTTCAGGATAAGTGGTATTACAGTATTTCTCAAATCTATAGAAGAAAGATCTCATGTTTTGATTACCTCCAGAGATGAATTTCGGAGGTGGAATAGCTTTAGGTCGATAGGCCTGTTTCAAAATCTCGGCTATCATACGAACAGAGGTCGCAATCATGTCAACCTGAGCTTCTAAGGCATCGAATCTATCTGGCTGAGCTGTTTAGATCACGAGTATTACCAGAGGGTACAGCTGAAGGATTGGTAACTTTGTTATGTGAAGTTTTCAACAGTGGTGTGGACATTATCAATCTGTGAAGTTACAATAGGGGTATTAATTACTGTATTACATGTCTTCGTGGTAGTCATAGGTTGACACAGGATAGGAGTACTTATGGTTGAGATTCTCCAAAGATGTAGCAAGAGGTAAATTACCAAGCAGATCCTCGTACTTATGAGCACCTTCGAATGGGAACTGTACTTTAGGGACAAATCCGGACATCGACGCTGAAGAGGCCGCGTTATCCGAACCCAACAATCTAACAGCCGATTGTTCTGCACGTCCTTGAGCAATTTCACCTCGAGTTTTAGCTAACCCTGCTTCCAGCGAATGCAAATGTGAAAGCAATTTTTCCTCCCATGAAGAAGGTTTACTTTCGAGGTCACCCGTGCCTGTATTACCCATCATTTTCCTTTCACCCTCAATTAGCCCTCCGAGAGAAGAATCTTGCCCGTCGCAGGGGGTTTCTATCTGATCGTGAACAGGAATCAAGGGGGGTGAATTAGGATTTGAGTGATCCATTATTATTATCAGGGAACGTACTTTTTCACACTGAATTACACACAAGCACACTGAATTATGTAATTACTGTCACAAGTATCCTGGCAGGGTCGCCACTTATGTACGGGCGACTCGGCTTGCCTTGTTTATAGATAACGCTTGAAACCGAGTATGTTTGTAATAAACGAGCCATACTTTATTTATTATTTTTAATTTAGTAATTAGACTAACTTGTTAATTTACAAAGATTTCAGATTAACGTTCGTATCACAGGATACTTGGACAGCTATCTACAAGGATTTATTCAAACACACACGCCTAATTTTAACTTTACTTACAAACGGGATTACAATCTTTTTACAAAATTTACAAGTAATAAAAACATTTTTCTATTAATGAACAAAATTTTAAATTGAAATTTACTATTATTAGAGTTATCTCGGTTTTTATTTTAAATACGATGGACTATATAAACTTATAAAAGAAATTATAATAATTATATATATATCACTAATAATTATATGAAATTTTAGTTTAACGTATTACCAATAATTCATTACCAATAAAATAATAGATTAACAATATTGGACTATACTTAAATTTGTTACAGAAGGATAACTTGGCGTCGACCTGAGTGAGATTTACGTTATTCCCTTTTTCACTAGTAAGGTTGGATTTATTAATGCCGACTTTAAGAATAATGGTTTTCAATTGAGACTCGTCGATATTATGACAAATTGACGCTTGGAGGAAAAGTTCTTGATTTAAGCAACGATGTCGGATTATCCGTTAAGTTATCACGTTACAGTTTGAATTTCAAAATAAGAACTATTAATTCCAAGATAAGATATACGTTCGAAGTATGGAATCCAGTATAGGAACTGCAATAGAAATTTAATTAAGAATCTTTTCACTTGTATATTCAAAAGATTACCGACAAATTACCAAATCTATATTTTATTTACCCCTTTCAGCTGCAAGGGTCCTAACGTTATGTAATCTGGATGGAACTATGGATTACCAATACGGTCCTAATTTTATGTAATCTTGATGGAATGATGGAAATAGGGATTACCAAGACTTCTATATATCCTCAATATAAATATTATCACTACTTTAGAATACCAATTGTACGCAATGATGTATGAAATGTACAATTATATTTTTGTTTAAGTTTAACCAACAACAAAATTAGGTATGGAAAAATTACGAAAAAGATGCCTGAAAGAAAGAAGATATATATATATATAATAATAGAAAAAAATGAGGACATATGACATGAAAGGTCATATGGTCCAAAACTTATCTTAGATAGATACATGAAGGGTAAGATAATGGGATTATCTTAACAAGCAGCCAAGCAAAAGGGACATGCACAAGAAAACACCAGTGCTTTTAGATTATCACACGACAAACACATGCAATAGGCATCACACAACCTGTGGAAAAGGGATTACATAGGTTAAAAACCTCACAATATATATATATATATATATATATATATATATATATATATATATATATATATATATATATATATATATATATATATATATATATATATATATATTATATATGATACTTACAGTGTTCACATAAAATTATCTATAGTTCACAGTACACAGGATAGCCTCTTTATATACACAAAATAAAGAAAAAAAAAAGAGTAATGGTTTAAAACAACCAAAGATTTGAAAGTGGAAAACGTTTTACTGTGAAATTTATCACACTACTGACATATTTTCTTTTCCCAAAGTGAATATTAAATATTAAAATTTTATAAAAAAAAAATATATATGATAATCTCAAAAACCATTAAGGTCTCTTATCTATATTTTCTACCTGATAGGTATAGAGATTATAACTCCAGATTAGCACTAGGCAATAAGGCCCTAGACCGGCACCTGTGAGAATTATAAATAATCACCCCAGTGCCTCACCTCAGTTTAAATGACCTAAAAATATATAATGTATTAATAATAATAATAAAAACACAAAGAATATATAACCTACCCTTGAAAGGGTAATATGCCTTCTTGAGAATAACAACCTGTTTGAATTATTTTAATTATTGCCTGAAATGGGAACAATAGCTCATAAGACTTTTCATTAACACAAGTGCACTCAATAAATAATAATAATAATAGAAATAAATTTAATATAGAAGAATAACATTAACGTATCTAAACAAATAAACACGTTAACATCAATCTCCCTTCACGCTCTCCAGTCTAGGACATGGCACATGCACATTAATATTGTGGATCCCAAGCACAGTCAAAATCAAACAGCATAACAGCAAAGCAACAAGCAGGTAAGACTATATTCCTCCATGCAATCTGAAACGAGAAAAATATACTTGGCAGCAGCCAGCCCCTTACAATATATATATATATATATATATATATATATATATATATATATATATATATATATATATATATATATATATATATATATATATATATATGAGAGAGAAAGAGAAATGGAAATGTTGGAACTATACATTGAATGAGATAAAAATTGCAAAAAAGTGAAAAATGTGATATTTGTACTTATTAAATTGCTTATATTTTCTAAACCAAGCCAAAGCCAAAAATAATTCATTAAAAAAATTAAAATATACATATATAACAATAATTCAGCAAAGTTTGAAAAAAATCGAAGATGAGTTTTTTTTTTTTCAAGGTCAAGGTCACCAATAGGTCAAATTTTTTATTTGACCTCCGAGGTCAAAATCATCTAAATAAATGTTGTACCGCTATTCAAGATCTTTTAAATGGTCTTTACACGATGCTTCTAAGTGCCATAGAAGCCGAGATATTGTATTTTGACCTCGGACTACTCTGAAAATTGACATTTTTGACCAAAGTTTCAAAGGTCATATTTTCTGAACCGTATGAGCTAGAGACCTGCAATAAACGCCATTCATATTTTCTCAACAAGATCTGTTAGTGTGCCACTTTTTATTTTGGTTTTATTTTATTTTATTTTATTTTTTTGGTTTTTGTCATGTTGAAGTGACTTGGAATGACCCATATATAATATATATATAGGGACCGACCGGGGTTGGAATTTGGCCGGGGCCGGGGTTGGCCGGGGTTTCCTAAAATTTGTAAAGAGGTCAAAAGCACTGAAATTTAAGGTTAAGAAAATTATATATAATTGGGTTTATTTAATTGTAAGGAAGGAGTAGAATAGCCAACATTCACTTAAATTAATGATTATATGCATTTTCTCCAAAAAAAAAATCAAAAAATTACAGTTTTGTATAGTTAGTTTAAAAAAAGTACAAAAATTAAAAAAAAAAATATTCTAATTCATAATAGTATTCAACAGGTTTACTTAAGTAAGACCCTAAGGTAAAGTTTGAAAAAATGTAAGATATAAAATTATCAATATTAACCTGTATTTATACATATCATTGTTATTTTATTGCCATGTATCAAACTTGTATCATTTAGCTGCATTATTTAAAAATTATTATTTTGTTTATACTTTCAGTCAATATGGCTAAAAGATCAGCTTCTGCAGTATTTGAATACTTTACAATGTTTCAGGATAGGCTCGAAATAGCTAAATGTTAACATCTGCAGTCAGAAAATTAGAAGAGAACCTCCGGGTGCTACATTTAAAAAAATTTCAACCAAATCTTTTTGGAGTATCTAAAATCAAAACACAAAGATGAACATTCACTAGCAGAAAAGGAGCGGTCAAAAGAAACAGAAAAGAAAAAAAATCTTAATTTTCTTATATTTTGTTTGAATTTTTTTATTATTATTTGACTGATTGAGCTGAAATTTTCGAAGTATGTGAATTTTTTCACAAAGTTCTGAGTTGATTTCGAGCATTTTTTTGAGTCTATAACGGTTTGAAACTTATTTGGACACAAAGTTGAAAAAAATGAATAACTGGATCAAACCACTGGTCCACATGAGGTGAAAATTTAGCTGAATACCTTTGCCCCAATTTCTTGCATTGGTGGGAATAGGTTTTTGATATCCCGTCTAGAAAAAAAATTTGCAAAAATCGTACCCTTCTGGAGGAAAAAATTATTTATAAAAAACGCTACCTACTATTTTTTTTTATTTGTGAATATTGTTTAGAAGAGGGTAGGGCAACAATATTTATTTAGTGCATATTTAAATGCTCTTTGTTTGAAGCGAGATATAGCCTCTCAAACTTTGGGAATTTTTGAAATTTGGCCAAAAATGGACCTTTTTGAAGGCTATATCTCAAAACCAACGAATGTCATCGAATAAAGTACATGATGAAAAAATATTTAGATCGGAAAGGTTTGTCCGCCTGTCTTTACTTAGAAGTTAAAAATGAAAATAATAATTTTAATGATGATAGAAAGAAATGCATATAAAACTTTTTTGAGCTTCTTTTTTTATTTATTTAATAAATGATATATATATATATATATATATATATATATATATATATATATATATATATATATATATATATATATATATATATATATATATATATATCCTTTATATGATTTTTACGCTTTGAAATAACGTCTCATCTATTTGAAAAATGCAATCATGTCCTCCA
>SEYY01010453.1:0-11746 GCA_009176605.1 Armadillidium nasatum
GGGTAACAGCCAAAAAATCGTCAGGGGTTTCTCAGCATATTTAGACTAATTTTGGTGTTCTGAGTCCAAAAATCACCTTGGTTTTGCTCTATCAGGTCAACTTTTTGAGATACAGCCATAGGCCTACCTGACGAGCTATACATATGATAATTATCATATGTATAGCTCGTCAGGTAGACCTATGGCTGTATCTCAAAAAGTTGACCTGATAGAGCAAAACCAAGGTGATTTTTGGACTCAGAACACCAAAATTAGTCTAAATATGCTGAGGTTTTGAGTTCAATCCTATATTTCTGGAAGAATATAGCGAATTATTCATATATAAATGGTTGCTTCTGATGTGTTTCTGTTTCAAAATGACTAATTGACCTTTTTTCTTTCTTTTCAGAGTATTGATATGGCTTCAGCGCGACGGTCATGCAGGAATAATCCTGACTTTTTCTGCTAAATCTGCGGAGAATACACGCTGGCAATGCACAGGAAGGGCATCACAAGCTTTGTGAAGCGCGCCTACCAGGCTTACTTTCAAGTCAAGCTGGGTGACCAAGATAAGTCCTGGGCACCGCACACGGTGTGCAAGACGTGCGTGGAATATCTCCGGCGGTGGACGAAGGGCACGAAAACGTCACTGAAGTTTGGGATTCCGATGGTTTGGAGGGAGCCGTCTGACCATGAATCGGATTGTTACTTCTGCGCCATCGATACTACTGGCATCAACCGGAAAAATCGGAGCAGCCTCCAGTACCCCGACCTTCCATCTGCCCGCCGTCCAGTTGCTCACTGCGAAGAACTTCCTGTACCAGCGTGCAGAGAGCTCTTGACAGCGACGACGAGGCCACCACTGCATATGAGGGAGGAGATACAGATGAGGAGTATGGAACACAAGATGGTCCGCAGCCCTTTTCACAATGTGAGCTTAATGATCTGGTTCGGGAACTCAGCTTGTCGAAGACTTCCGCCGAGCTGTTGGCCTCCAGACTCAAAGAGAAAAATCTACTCGGTGACGACGCGCGTATCACGTTCTTTCGTAGAAGGCATCAGGACTACATGGGCTACTTCTGCGAGGAGGAAGACCTCGTGTACTGCCGAGATGTCGCCGGTCTTCTTGCTAAACTCGGCGCTCCTCAATATGATCCGAGAGATTGGCGACTCTTCATAGACAGTAGCAAGCGCTCTTTGAAGAGTGTGCTCATACACAACGGGAACGAGTTCGCCTCAATTCCTCTTGCGCACTCCACAACTCTCAAAGAGAAATATGAAGCAGTCAAGTACGTGCTCGACAAAATCCAATATCAGCAGCACCAATGGATCATCTGCGTCGACCTTAAGATGGTGAACTTTCTACTTGGTCAGCAGTCCGGGTACACAAAGTACCCATGCTTTATATGTAAGTGGGACAGTCGAGACAGAGCCCAGCACTATGTGAAGAAAGAGTGGCCGGCGCGAGAGCAGTTAGTACCTGGGGCCAGCAACATCATAAACGAACCTCTTGTTGACCGGGAAAAGATTTTGTTCCCACCGCTTCACATCAAGCTTGGGTTAATGAAACAGTTCACGCGCGCTCTGGACAAGGATGGGAGGTGCTTCAACTACCTGTGCCGAGCCTTCCCTGGAGTCACCATTGAGAAGCTGAAGGCCGGCATTTTCGATGGCCCACAGATACGGCAGCTCATCAAGGACACAGAGTTCGAAAACTCCATGAACACGCTAGAGTGCGCCGCCTGGAGGTCGTTTGTGCAGGTGGTGAACAACTTCCTGGGGAACAAGAAGGCAGCAAACTACGGCACACTCATCAACAGCATGATAAAGAACTTCCAAAACCTCGGGTGTTTGATGAGTATAAAGATGCATTTCCTGTTCTCACACATGGAGAGGTTTCCTGAAAACCTTGGTGCGGTCAGCGACGAGCAGGGAGAAAGGTTCCATCAGGACATGCGTCAAATGGAGGAGAGGTACCAGGGGAGGTGGGACGCAGTCATGCTCGCGGACTACTGCTGGTCGCTGAAGAGAGACAACCCAGCAGCTGCTCACACACGGAAATCGAGGAAACGGGGATTTACGCCGTGAAATCTGAACTTTTGTGTCACGTAACGCTCATGTACATGTATTAAACTTATCAAATGTAATCGAGTATATAATAAATGAATGTATTTGGATACGTTGACTTTTATTTACCCAGGAAGACGGCAAAACCGAATGTTTATGATCCTCAGGAATTGGGTTTTTGGACGAAAAATAGTTTTTTTCTTAAATGTCTGTAGCGAACAAACCAGACCTGATTGAAAAAAACAAAGGCCATTTTCGGACTCAGCGCATCTCAAATAGTCTAATTCCACTGGAAAACCCTGGACGATTTTCCAAAAAAATTTTTTTGTTACCCAGTGTTATCATTACTTATTATTACTCTTCTTATTCCTATTATTTGTTATCTTCATTATTGTAATAACTATCGGCTTCCAGATATTTTGATTTTATTATTGTTAGTCAGTACTTTTTATTCTTATTTTCATTATTATCTTTAAGGAAGTAGTTTAGATTATTATTACTTTAAAAAGAAAAAAAAATAATAAAAAAAAAATCAAGTATTCAATGTTTGTTTCTTAGTTATATTAATGACTGATACTAATTTTGAATTAACTTATTGAGCTCAAAGGACGAATTCTGTTCCCAAGAAGCCCATTTTAGTTTTGTATTAATACATATAAAATATACTATTTTTGTATGTACAATTTTGTAAGTGAAAAATTAATAAAGATTAAATATTATCATTATTATTATTATCATTATTTTTATTTTTATTATTATTATTATTATTATTATTAGTGATGCACCGAAGAGTAATTTTTGGAAAGAGGCTGAAGCATAAAAATCAAAACTCCAATTTTATATATATATATATATATATATATATATATATATATATATATATATATATATATATATATATATATATATATATATATATATATATATATATATATATATATATATATATATATATATATATATGTGTGTGTGTGTGTGTGTGAATTCTATATCTAAAAATATAATGAAGGAGATCAGCAATCACTCAAATTATGTTTGCTAATTAATTACCTTACTAAATTATTATATCTTCTCTAGAATGTCTTTTGTGTACTACTGGGAGTATTTTATTTGAAAAGAAAATTCAAAGAAACAAAGACAATGATTAAACCTAAAACCTACTTTTCTTAACAGTTGGTTAATGTTTCAATATTCAATATAAAAGTACTTTCAAATTTATAATTTAAAAAGAAAAATTTGTTTTGTCTATTTTCCAATTTTAGTTACAGAAAGAAAAAAAGTGATTCTTATTTCACTGTAGCAAGAAATGTGGTTTCTAGTAGACCAGCTTGATTCATGTTAACACTTGGGTAATTATAAAACAAACATTTTTTTTTGGTTTATGACCATAGTTTAGCTCTTTATTTCAAATAATACCAACCGATCCATCTAAATATTAAAACCATCCATCCTAGTCTCATAAATGAAACTGCCTGGGAAAACTATTAATAAGTTTATCATGTCATTACTAGAAAATTTAGCAGATTTCAGAAAAGGAAAAATGAACATCAAAATTAGATCCGAATAGCCTGATAATAAAGTGATCGAGCAACAACCTTGATGCACTCCACATAATGACAAACAAAAATTCTGGTGCTCATAGTCTCATCCTTAGAGACAAACAAAAAATAATTCTCATTTCAAAAAATACATATTTATATACTTATATCTCTTCTAGTGTTTCAATATTACTACAACTATAAAAACTTGTTCAATAATAATAATAATAATAAATAATAATAATAATAATAATAATAATACTTACTTTTGATGTCATTGTAGCAGAAAAGAGAAAACATTTCTTGTTCCTAGGAAGATGACCCATAATTGTATTAACTTCTTCTTCAAAATCCATTTCCAGAATACGATCGGCTTCATCCATAACCTGAAAGTGAAAATTAATATAACAATATCATCATTATAAAAACATTACAAAGGACTTTTAATTGTTTCGGTTATATACTGTATCATACTGTACATATGAATAAGCAGCTTAGTTAAGTATTTGAAATACATGGTATAAGATCTCTTTGCCTTTAAAACAGAGGTCAGTTTACAACATATTATTAATTAAGAAAAAAATGACTCCTATGCATTCAAACTTTTGCTAAGCAATCTAATAAAATCTTACACATTATTCTTAAAATTATATACTGAAAGGTTTAGTTTTAACAATAGCAACTAACGTTGCTCGACTGATAAGAGTGACACTGAAAAAATAGCCCTTGGGATCATATCACGACCTAAATTTGAATTTTAAAAAAAAGAGAGATATATAAAATAGATTCAGACGCAAGTTTCTCTTTGCTGATCTTGGCAATGAACTCTGCTGAATTTGGTATATATCATTTAGCTAAAATATTTTTAAAAAAATTTCATTCAATTGGGAGTTCCATTTTATGAATATTTTACCTCTTTGTTTCAACAAACTACAACTTTGGTATCCTCCCATTCAACTGTAAATTTTAGTCTTTTCAGATTTTCCTGCAGTTAAGATGTCCTCATAGCATAAAGAAGCATTTTTACAAAAGTCATCGGTTTATTTAACTTAATGGTGGAATTTTTCTATTCATTATGTGCAATATTTTATTTTAAGTGAAGATGAATCCTATTAAAGTATGCTCATTCTTTTTAGTAGATTTAAATATATATATATATATATATATATATATATATATATATATATATATATATATATTATATATATATATATATATATATATATATATATATAGAAATTTATATAATTAAGGTCTATAAACTTACTAAGTATTTTAATGATCGAAAATTGAAATCTTTTGTCTTTTTTAAATGATCTAAAATTCTTCCTGGTGTTCCAACAACAATGTGAGGCTTTTTTCTTAATTCTTCAGCTTGTTTTTTCATGTCCATTCCACCCACTATTACAGTGCATGTTACCTGGCATGCTCTACCTGTATTTGATTATATATATATATATATATATATATATATATATATATATATATATATTATATATAATATATATATATATATATATATATATTATATATATATATATATATAATATATATAAAAAAATAAATTAAAAAATAAAAAAAAAAAAAAAAAAAAAAAAAAAAAAAAAATAAAATTTTAAATTTTTTTAAATTAAAAATTTCAATTCTTTTGTAACTAAAATATTGATTTACTTTTGTTTGCTGTAGTGCTATCCATCAAAGCAATGTTTTTGGAATTACTGATGCCTTCAAAGGTCAGAAAACTTATTTATCTCCTATTTCATCAAGGAAGTCTTGTCAGGAACTTATTCTTCCACTTTTTCTGGTACTTTGCTGAAAATAACAACTATAGCATTGCTTCTTCCTATTATTTTGTTTCAAATTCTCCATAGTGGAACATTAACTCTTTTCTTAACCCTATGTCAATAATTCCACTTCAGATCATTCCAATAGCATTACTCGTTTTCAATCTCCTTCTAATTCATTTATGACTAACATCATGATTTCTTCTAAGAATGGTATTAGTACGTATTCCGAGTTTAAAATTAAGGAGTATAATCCTGTTTTACCCCTCTTGTGGTACTTAAACTTATCTTTCTGAGCTTGCATCCTACTTTGATAAACTATTTTGTCCCAGTTCGACCTACGTACTTACTGAAAGTATAAATTATTATGTCTTTGCTTATAAAAGGACCTCACACTAACGACCGTCCTATTGCTCTTTACAATTTTTTTTTATACCATATGATTTATCTAAATTCTTCAATTATTACCTCATATCTCTGATCGCCAGTATGGATTCTATAAATAACATGCCAAAAGGTTATTTTTCCTTCTCTTTTATCCTTGGTTCACACCTCTTTGGTATTTCAGTGAAATCATTATCTGTGGCACTGAATATGCCAAAAACTTTCAACAAAGCCTGACACAATTTTGATTAACAAACTTACCTCTGTTGGCACCTTTCCACTACAATTTCCGTTCAAATAGTTCTATAGCATCTGTTGTGATAACCCCCATTCTCCCTTTAAATTTATTAAGAGTAATAATTTTTAATGTTTTGTTCTACCCTTTACTCTGTTTCTACTTTTCAATAATGACCTATTTGTCATTTTATCACATAACCATTCTTACACTGATGACTTGTTATTACTCTTCATTTTTCAAAAATAAGTAATGACTTAATTTATCGTTTCATCTATCCACTATTGCACTGATGACTCTATCTTACATTACGCTTAATTTTAAAATGTAGTACATGCAAGACACTAGAATGGTGGTTTTGAAACTACTGACCAGTAATCTTTTTCATAAATTCAATTGGGGCAAAAAAATTGCTTATTTTAAAAGCCTTAAAATCTCAACATCTATATACTCAACAAAACCTTCAGCACAGCAATACTATCTTCAAACATATATAATTAAAGTTCATGATGAATTCTAAATGTACAATGTATTTTACGACTTGACTGATATCAAATCTGTTACCAGAGTTTATTTTAAATGACTTGCACTTTATGGTGGGTATTCTTAACAACTCTCAGGGTATTGGCAACTTTGTTCTGAATGTTAGCATACTTGATATATTTGTTTATAATTTAGATAAAATAACTGCATGTTACATGCTTAATTATGGAGTCAGGTTAATTATTTGCACAAAGTAATCTAAGTTATAATATTATTTTTAATTGTTGATAAGTCCATGCGGCTTCTAGATATCTCTTTTTTTTTCCTTATAATCTTATCTTCTGTTCTTAAGACTCTTGGAGTCTCCTTTTAACATGAGGTTACTGCCTGTTCCATCATCTCACATCTTCAGTTGTATTCACATAGAAGCAGCTTGTATGGAGTAGAGGAAGCATCACACATATTGGGGTTTCAAATTAACACAGCTCTTCTTGACAATGTGGAGTCAAAAGTATTTCATCTCATTGACTCTCCCACTCTCACTGATTTTTCCATCTCATTTAAGCTGCCGAATTGCTGATCCACTATCTTAATACACTTAGTACCACAATAATAACTGCTCTTCCAAACTTTATAAACATATTGTATACCTTCTCCTCTTGGGAAGACTTGCATAATTAGTCTTGAAATAAATCCTCACTCTTTCTTTGTTGAATTTTCTTACCAAACTTAAACAATATATGCTTACTCATTCATGTAATCACAAATAAAATCTGAAAAGCTAGATCATTGCAATTTAAATTTTGATTATTATAATAATGATCTAAATTTCCATTACTCCGATGAGTTTTCTGTACACCTGACCTTTTTTAACAGCAGTAATATTATAAAGGTAACAGTACATTTTAAGGGATATTAAATCTTAAGAAAAAATAAATTGTGAAACAAATTGCAACAGTTGACTTAAAAAATAATAAACTAAGTATGTATATAAGGAAGTAGAGTTTATGAAAAATTATTGGCATAAAAGGGAAATTAATAGTGGAATTTAAGGATGGAAAGTAAAGGATATTTAGAAAATAAGAAAATGGCTAAAAAAAGAAAGAAAAAAAAAAGTGACTTTTGAAACAGAACTAAAACTCAATCATATCAGTGAGAGTGTGGTAACCAAAGAATGAAAATAAAAAAAAAAGATTATACATGCACATGCACATGCATAGGTGTACACACACACACACACACACACAAAAAAAAAAAAAATTGTATTTTGCCATGAACACTAAAAATTAAAAGGGGGAAAAAAAATGACATGAAAAAAAATTAATCTAGTGAATATGCTCATGGTGGAGACAGAAATTTAAGTAAGGAGGAATTGAATATCACATAAAAATCAATTTACAAAAGAGAAGTTCTCACATTAAATAAGAAACAACATTATGAATAAGGTCTCGAGAAAACAAAATAAATTTTTTCTTTTAATTTATAGATTTTAAACAATGACTAAATTAATTTCAAAATGGTGATTTTTAAGGAATGAAAGAAGATCAACTCACCTAACCCTTCAAATTGTTCTTTAATTTGATAGGCTAATTCCCTTGTTGGTGTTAATACCAAAGCAAAGAGTCTTTGTGGATTGGCTAGTAAATTTTGTAAAATTGGAATGGCAAATGCTCCAGTTTTTCCAGAACCAGTTTCGGCAAGACCAATAACATCATGTCCTAAATATATATATATATATATATATATATATATATATATATATATATATATATATATATATATATATATATATATATATATATATATATATATATATATATATATATATATATATATATCAAATTTATAATAGAAGATCAGAGGGCCAGGTAATAATACACTTCTCCAATCAAGTTACAATAACAATTTGAAGTAAATGAAGAATCACATCATATAAAGTTTATTAAAAATATAATAGAGTGTAAGTAACGCACCTTTTAACAAGAACTATCAGTAAGCAAATATGTGTTTAGCTTTTGTGTTAGTTTTCAAAATCAGAAAAAGAATGCCAATAAGTAATAAAGGCAAAAACATTTCAATTTAAAAATGAAAATGAAATAAAATTAAATAAAATAAAATAGAGTGAATAAAATATTACAACTACTGTTATTTATTGTGGGGAACATCATAGTTTACACAAAAATATCTATTTACTACAGATAAAAATTTAGGTAATTGAAATATTCTTATAAAAATGTTATTTTTAATAAGAATGATAATTTAAATTTATTAGGACAAAACTTTGCTAAAGATTCATTCAATTTTGCCTCTGATTTTTAAATTTAATCCCTTCATAAAGGGTAATTTGAAAAATCGTAATTAAGTTCAAGGTATGTCTATAATTAGGGAAAGCTTTTTTTTTTCAAAATATGTTACCATTATTATTCTAGAGAACAGGATCTTCAGGATAATGTTTTAGGATATTCAACTCTTTAAAGAGATTAATATATAAACAGAATTATGATATAGAATATATTTAAAATTATTTTAAAATCTTTTGATAAAAACTTTTTCAAAGAACAAAATAAAAAGAATACTTTTAATAAAATTTTAAAGGACTGAATGTTGTCACTGTTTAAGGCAGTGGTGGCCAACCTTTTGTTACAACATGGACCAAATTTTTTATTGAAGGAGTTGCATGGAGGTGAAAATATGCTAACAAAAGTTGTAAGGAAAAACATGAATTCCTGATATACATCGTACAACATAAAACATAAGATGAGTATTAAGTAAAAATAAATTAATTCAAATCTTAATGTAACCTTTTGGTTCAAATGTTCAAACCTTTCTAAAAATTAGGGAAGCACAACTAATGCAATAATAATTAATATATAAGGTTGATTTTGATTAATTCTTAAGAAAGAGGATATTTATTTACTTTTATTGAAAATACTCGGCTGTTTATTATACATATTTCCAAAAAATTTCCATCAAATAAATTTTATTTCTTGTTACTACCAAGAGGGATTGACAGGTCATGATTAAGTTGTTAGTTTTGCTTCAGTAGCAAAAATAATTCAAATGATCCACAGCAATACTCTACTATACAACATTAATAAAGAAAAGGCATAGTGGTAGGAAGAGACAAGAAAGTTTATGTCAGAGCACCATTTTCCTTGTCAATTCTCATTTATGAAAGCGAATTTCAAATGAAAGAAAGCAACAAAAATAGCTTACAAAACAAAATACAAAATAATGCAAACAAAAGATCTGAATTAAAAAACAAAAATTACATAAAATTTACAATCATATTTGACTTTTTATATCATAAGAAAATTAAAGAAACTAAATACCTTGCAAAGCCCCAGGAATACTTTCAACTTGAATAGCAGTTGGAGACTTCCAACCAACTCTTTCACAGGCATCACAAAGAACATCAATTACACCCTTTACAAAGAATATATATATATATATATATATATATATATATATATATATATATATATATATATATATATATATATATATATATATATATATATATATATATATATATATATATATATATATATATATATATATATATATATATGGTTCACTAAATTTTTGTATCATTTTAAAGAAATTTTTCTAGATTTTCTTGCCACTGAAATTAACATGTTCACTGCCATGTCACCCATATATGGGTGACGCCATATTAATTTTTTGGGAACATGTTACCCATATGTGGGTGAAGTTAATAATGTTACTAGAATCGCCGTCACCTTCATTTTGGTGATTTTATAGGTATTTTCTATTATAATTAATTTGTTTGGTCTCTGCTAAACAAATCTGCATATTAACTCTAAGCTCGCAGGCTTGTTTTCTGATAATTTTTTAATGATAATGAAAATTTACATAAAATGGAGAATGAAATGAGTTCTATGATGTTTTATTTCAATAAGAAAAGTATTTGCAAATAATATTAAACTTCTAAATGAATATAAAGGCAAATAATAAAATAATTATAAAAATAATAAAATTTGAGAATTCAAAAAAATTTGCAATTCATATAAAAGTGAAAAATAAGAACATTACTATAACTATTATTCAAGCATGATTATAAAATAAAAAAAGAAATTATAAAAATAATAATTAATAAAATTCATAATTTATGGCAAATGTCAAAGCATTACAAACACATATGGTTTATCAACACAATTTTGACAGTATGTGGCAATTTTATGAACTTTTTCCTTGCTCTTTCTCTTTCCTTTTCTTTAACATTTCTTTCATAGCAAGGTTTACTAACTCTTCTTATCTAATTATTGTTTTTGTCCATCATAGTTCCTAAATTAGCAAGATAAAGAAATTTTTTTACCCACGACAGGATTCGAACCCACTGACAACAGCGTCGCCATTAGACAATGTACAGAAGGCTCTACCACCAAGTTTTTAAGAGTCTTATATTACTTTTAGTCACAACAGTTGATGTGCCCATGTTGACGTTGCTTGACTATGGTTGGCTGCTCCTGCAACCCAGGGGTACCAAGCAGAATGCCATAGTAGCCCCAGTAGATGTTCCAAGAACCCTCCTATATATTTAGATAAGTACTGAGTTGCTACAGTGATTTGAAGTAGAAGAGCTTGAAAACCATTCTACTATGCCTTCTTTTTTTAAGAAGGCGGCGTAGCTTGGTGGTAAAGCCTTCTGTACATTGTCTAACGGCGACGCTGTTGTCAGTGGGTTCGAATCCTGGCATGTGGAAAAATTTTTCTCTGTCATATATATATATATATATATAATTATATAATACTATATATATATATATATATATATATATATATATATATATATATATATATATATATATATATATATATATATATTTATATATATATATATATATATATATATATATATATATATATATATATATATATATATATATATATATATATATATATATATATATATATATATATATATATATATGAATCTTTTGCTGTTGCGCTAGACATATCGAAAGCTTTCGATAGAGTCTGGCACAAAGCTTTGATTTCCAAACTTCCCTCTTTCGGAATCTATCCTTCTCTCTGTGACCTTCTCTCTGATTTCCTTTCCGGTCGTTCTATAGCCGCTGTTGTAGACGGCCACCGCTCTTCCTTTAAATCTATTAACAGTGGTGTTCCTCAAGGATCTGTCCTATCCCCAACACTTTTTCTACTATTCATTAATGATCTTCTCTCTGTTACTTCATCTCCTATCCACTCCTATGCTGATGACTCCACCCTTCATTACTCTTTTCAATTTGAAA
>SEYY01010454.1:7500-10000 GCA_009176605.1 Armadillidium nasatum
TGTGCTGCTTGAAGTTCTTTATAATCAATTTTACACTGAAATAGCTTAAACACTTCATTGGCGGAAATATGGAAAATGGATGACAGTGAATGACAGTCATCCTCTATTAAAGAATCCGGCTGGGGAGAGAGCTTTGGTGTGACCAATGCTTCATCGCAGAGTGCTTCTGGAATGACTTCTGCAACAGTGTCTTCCCTTGCAAGTTAGAGTGAAGTGCTTGTGCCAAATCTATATCTGCATTTCCTGCAGTATTTGAAGAAACTGGTAATTTCAGTGAACAGGTAGTTGGCTGCTCAGCAGGATTTTTGCTTAAGTAATCAGCAAGAATAATCTCTTCAGATTTAATATGGTGTATGTTGAAATCATATTCAGACAACAAAGTTAGGCAACGCTGCTCTCTTGCAAGCAAGTGATTAGCATCAGTCTTTTTTTTAAGTGACTGTGTGACTGAAAGATTGTCACGAAAAACATCTATCTTCCGTCCTTCTACTATATGTTGAAATTTTTTTACAGTTTTAACCAAGGCAAGGAGTTCCTTGCTAAAAATACTATAGCTCATTTCAGTTGGGTTTAATTTATAACTATAGAATCCAAGTGGAACAGTTTTTTCATTTTCGGTTGAAACTACAACACCAGCCAAGGCAGTCTGACTGGCATCTGTGAAAATTGATATTTTGGCACTATTAGATGGAAAACCCAAAGGAGTAGCATTTTTCAAGAGTCAGTTTTGCTAGATTGAATGCTTCTTCAGCCTCAGGATTCCATTTTACTCTACGTTGTGAGTATGGAGCGCCTTTTAGAAATGAAAGAAGAGGAGAAATAAAAATTAGAAATTCCAGGAAGTGAAGATCGGAAATAAGAAAGAGCGTAGATCTTTAATAGTCTTAGTTTTCGGAATGTTTAATATAGAAAGACTTTTATCTTCTCTAGGAAGCATATAACCTTTTGACACATCAAAACCAAGATATGCAACCTTTGTTTGGTCAATTTGGCACTTATCTGCACTTAGTTTTAAATTAAAATAATTTAGCCTATCAAATACCATTTCTAAGTCTTTTAGATGCTCTTAATGAGTTGGAGTAGCAATTAAAATGTCATCAAAATAGATGAAAATATTAGGGATACGAGAAAGAATTAAAGAGATATATTTAGTGAAACTTGTGGGACTAGAATGAAAACCTTCAACTATACTGTTATAAAGAAAAACTCCCATATGGAGTAATTAATTGTTAAAAACTTTCTACAATCTGGGTGAACTTTCAAATTATAGAAGGCTTTCTTGAGATCAAGGACAGAAAACACTTTAGCACCAGAGAAGTATATTTGAAAAATACCCTAAATTTGGTAAACTGAAATTGTCACGAACTGCTCTCTTGTTAAGAAGCCTCAGGTCAGCTACAATACGGACTCCACCTGAGGGTTTTGGTAGAATGGAGATTGGAAAACCCCATGGTGAATGTGAAGGAGATAAGACCCCAGCATTAACTAACCTGCCTATCTCCACTTTAGCTTTGTCATATAGACATGTAGAGATTCTTCTGCTTTTCTTATTTATTAGGGGTCCTCTTACATTAAATTTATAGGGACTAAATCTTTTAAAGCATCATATTCTGCTGGTGTATGGGGAAATCTTAGCACTTTATTTTTATATTCACTGTTATTACTATTATTTATATCACATCTATTTTTACCATTATTTTTAAATTTATTACTATTATTATACCTACAGGAAGAACTGCTTATATTGCTACCCCCGCATTATTTTTACCTTTAAAAAGATTTTCATTTACCATTGTACTACCAGTTTTACATAATTCTTTGTTATCATTTAAATATATATCAGAAAATAATACCTTAAAATTAAATAATAGATTAGAGAAAAGAGAAGGCACGGAAGGTAATTTGGGGGAGAGGGTAGCATTAACAAAATGATCAATTCTTTTTAGGGGCACAGACACCACATCATTTCCTACAATTATATCACAAGAGCTCCCTGTCTGAGCATCAATAATTTATGATTACTAAAATCTAATAAAAAATTATACTTTTGAAAAAAATCAAGCCCTAAAATATTACAAACTACATCACAAATTAAAAAAGTATGCTCATAATCTCTACGCAATAAAAGGTTTACAGTTTTTGTTTCAATGTCATATATGTTTATGTTAGTTCCATTAGCAGCAGTAAGAAAGACAATAGGTTCTTTCTTATCTTTTGCAGAAGCCTTATAACATGATAATGTACTCCCTTATTCTATTACATATAACTCTTTAGAGTTAGCATCGAAAATACGGTAGAGACGTTTAATTTTAAATCGGTTTTATAAATATTTAACACATTCATAATTTTTGGAATCGTTGTACCCTTATAAAAATTTGCATTTTCAACTGGCATCGCAGTATATTTGTTAAGAGCTGATGGCTCTTGCTCAAAGACTGGCTTTTCACCATGTTGATAATGCAGATTTTTATCTTTAAAACTATAATACTTAGAACAATGC
>SEYY01010454.1:17500-28468 GCA_009176605.1 Armadillidium nasatum
ATGTAAATTTAAACAATAAACCATTACCGGCTGACGAGTCTTGTGTAAGTTGAAATCTGTTTGTTTACTTTCGTATCATAAAAAATAGGAATGTTATGTATGTTCAAAGAAAACGAAGATATTCTCCAGTTTATTGGGAGGCTAAATGAAAAATAAATTTACCAAACTAAACCATATAATCCTGCTCTTTTGCTACACTACTGAATAAAAGGATAATTCTTTCTTTCAATTCATGAAAATGGGACATATACATATAGCTCGAAAACTTGATGTGATAGAGAAAATAAAAGATCAGATTTGAATTCAGCACCCTCAAATTAGTCTAAAACTGTTCTTAAAGTCCATGCCAGAATTTTCTTTTTTTGGCTAACCAGTGTTATTAATATTATTATAATTATTTTAATTGCTGTTATTGCTATTATTAATATAATATTAATATTATAATTATTATTATCATTATAATTATTTTTATTATTATTATTATTATTATTATTATTATTATTATTATTATTAATATTATTATCGTTATTTTTATTATATTATGATTATTATTATTATTATTATTATTATTATTATTATTATTATTATTATTATTATTATTATTATTATTATTATCGTTATTTTTATTATTATTATTATTATTATTATTATTATTATTATATTATTATTATTATTATTATTATTATTATTATTATTATTATTATTATTATTATTATTATTATTGTTATTATTATTATTTATATTATTATTATTATTTTTATTATTAATATTATTATTATTATTATTATTGTTATTTGAGCACACAGGACGAATTCTCCACCCCAGAAGCCCATTTCAGTTTAGTCCCAAACATGTAAATTATACAATATTTGTATATGTAAATTTGTAGCTGAAAAAATAAATAAAAATTAAAAATTATAATTACTATTATTATTATTATTTTTATTCTTTTTATTATTTTTAGATTTTTTTATAGTATTATTATTATTATTTTTATTCTTTTTATTATTTTTAGATTTTTTTATAATACTATTATTATTATTTTTACGATTCTTCTTCTTCTTCTTCTTATTATTATTATTATTATTATTATTATTATTATTATTATTATTATTATTATTATTATTATTATTATTATTACCATTATGATTTTATTATTATTTCAAATTTTGTGGTTATTTTTATTATTACTAAAAATTTTAATTACATGTATTTTTAAAAACATTTCAGAAAAACCAAGAATTAAAGATGTCCCTCAGAGACGAAGTTTTGGAGCATTATATAATTATTAATTTGAAAATTGTTTTCACAAATTCAATTGAGACTATAAAAATTTAATAAATGAAATAAAAATATTAATAATAATACTAATACTACTAATAATAATGCTAATAATAATAATAATGATAATAATCATAATATTAAATATATTATTATTGAATTTGTTTAATCCTAGTTGTTAACTTTAATTTAAGTCTTATTCTGGAATATTAGTAAAATAAAGGCGAAAATGTTGCCATAAAATTAATTTAATTTAGTCCCTGACATATCACGTGCCTGCCACGTGATTTCCTGCAGAGAAAATTTGTAATTGTAAAGGTAGATTTCCATTCTTAAAATATTTTCATACTTAAAATATCTTTTAGTGGAAACTAAGGAACTTTCGACATTATTGTAGCCTTAGCTTGGATCAAATCTAAAGAGATAAGTTTTAGAATAAATATTTAAAATCTTGTTTTACTATAAAAATTTACAACCTGTAAAAAAAAAATTCTCAAAAAATTAAGGAATAAAAATTGGTTCCTAAATTCAAAATCAAAATTTCACAGATAAATGCTAAGCTATTTAATTCCATTATTGGTAAATGATTGTTTCTTTTAAATTTCATTTGTTTTTTTTTATTTTTATTAGTTTTATTACTATTAATTTTATTTGTAAAAGCAATATCGAAGTAATTATTATGATTATTATTATTTCTAATATTGTGGTCATTAGAAGTGTTTTTATTACTACTTTTATTATTATTTTTCTTCTTATTTTAATATTATTTTTGTTTTTATTATTATTAATTTAATTATTATTTTCATCATATATTATTATTATTTTTTGTTTGTTTAATTATTTTCATATTTATTAATAATCTTATTATAATTAATTTTTAATTATACTTATCATTCTTTATTATTTTTGTTGCTATTATTATTATTATTTTTTAACTTTATTATTTATTTTTTTAATTTTATTTTATTATTTTTTATTGAATATTATCTATATATTTTTTAAAATTATTATTTATCTTGTTATCTTTGTTATCATTCTTATATTTAATCAAATATTAATAATATGATACAGTTATTTTACATTTTATTATTATTATTATTATTATTATTATTATTATTATTATTATTATTATTATTATTATTATTATTATTATTATTATTATTATTATTATTATTATTATTATTATATTATTATTATTATTATTATTATTATTATTATTATTTTTATTATTATTATTATTATTATTATTATTATTATTATTATTATTATTATTATTATTATTATTATTATTATTACTATTATTTTTATTATTATTGTTGATATCATTATTATAATTATTATTATTTTTATTTTTATTATTTTTAATATTATTTTTAATATTATTTTCATTATTATTTACATTTTATTATTATTATTTTTATTTTCATTTTTTATTATTATAATTGATATTATTATCATTATTATTATTATTATCATTATTTTTATTATTAATATTATTATTATAATTATTTCTATTATTATTATTATTGATATTATTATCATTATTATTATTATTTTTATTATTATTTTTATTTTAATTATTATTATTATTTTTTTAATTATTTTTATTGATAATATTATTATTATTATTATTATTATTATTATTATTATTATTATTATTATTATTATTATTATTATTATTATTATTATTATTATTATTATTATTATTATTATTATTATTATTATTATTATTATTATTATTATTATTATTATTATTATTATTATTATTATTATTATTATTATTATTATATTATTATCTTCTTTATTATATGGTGAACGTGTCAAATTGGACTGAGGAGTATAGGTTGCTCTATTTGCTATATCTTTGTTTCTTGGCCTAAATTGTAAAATTTGCTTTAGCTGTAGAAGAAAGGCATATCGAAATTTTTATCAAAAGAAATTTACGATATCTCTCACTCACAACGTTTAATTAGAGAGAGATATCTAAAATGTCTGAAGGAGAAACGTTAAATACTTCTTTCTTTTAGAGTTCAGAAAATTTGGGCAACTTCTGACAGGAAAATAAAAGTTATACCTTTAAAAATGAAAGGGCATTTATCTCTGTGCATCTGTGATAACGTTAAAGAAATTGAAAAAGATTTCAGAAATGCCTATCTCGTCCAATAATGGTTCGACCCCATGTAATTATAAAATATTTTCTTCCTTCTTATTATAAAAATTTTATTCCAGAAATTACAATTCGACTCTAAAAAAGTCCGAGACCCTTAATAATATATTACGAAATCTGTTATCCTTCAAACAGCCAGCATACGAAGGACATGTTTCTTCATACTCGAATTGTTAAATTTTGTTAAGCTATATAGATCCTGCTTTTTAAATGCTGATGCATTCGATTACAATCATTTAGGAATAAATTACATTTAGATTTATCGAGTGGAATTCAATATTCACATAGCTTCGAAAATAGAAGATTATTCTCCCAAATACTTTCAAATACAATTAATTATAATTAGAAATTTATTAATTTAAAAACAAAATGGTAAAATAAAAAGATCAGAAGCTTCTACATTTATAACCAATTAACATCCAGGAAAAATCAAAAATTTTGTTTTTCTCGATAATTATGATGTTTTTTTAATATTAAACAGTAAAGAATTTTAAAATAAATTGTATAGTTTTAATAATAATAATAATAAATATTATTATTATCATTCTTATTATCATCATAATTATCATTATAAGTACTATTATATTTATTTTTATTATTATCATTATTATTACTACTATTACTATAATTATAATTATTTTTATTATTACCATTATTATTACTACTGCTATTATTATTACTACTGCTATTATTATTGTTATTATTATTATTATTATTATTATTTATATTTTTTTTTAATTTTTATTATTTTCATTATTATTGTTATTATTATTCATAATTTTATTTATATATATTACATTATATATTTCAGACCAAAAATAATACCAAAACCCAAGAGAATATAAGTGGAAACGTTTGCAATAGCCGCATGGAGAACCTTCCACAATTATCAAAGCGATTTTTCTGAAACTTACATGAAACTATGATTATAAAATAAATGGTAAAATAATGAAAATTATAATAATAATAATAATATATAATGATAATAATAATAATAATAATAATAATAAAACTAATGATAAAAATAATAATAAATAACAATGAAAATAAAAATAATAATTATAATTATTCTGCTAGTAAAAACAGTAAAAAAAAAATATAAAAATAATAATAAAATAAAAATAATAATAATAATAATAATAATAATAATAATAATAATAATAATAATAATAATAAATAATATAATAATAATAATAATAATAATAATAATAATAATAATAATAATAATAATAATAATAATAATGATAATAATAATAATAATAATAATAATAATAATAATAATACAATAATAATAATAATAATAATAATAATAATAATAATAATAATAATAATAATAATGAATAATAATAATAATAATAATAATAATAATAATAATAAAAATAATAATAATAATAATAATAATAATAATATTGATAATAATAATAGTAATAATAATAATAATAATAATAATAATAATAATAATAATAATAATAATAATAATAATAATAATAATAATAATAATAATAATATAATAATAATAATAATAATAATAATAATAATAATAATAATAATAATAATAATAATAATAATGAAATAATAATATAATAATAATATAATATATAATATATAGTAGTATGTAAAACCCGGGTACGAGAACATCCCCTCATTTTCGCTCGCTGCGCTCGCTAAAATGAGGGAATGTTCTCATACTCGCTCGCTTCGCTCGCTCCGGGTTTTACATACTACTTATCAATGTTTTTTTGTTCAAGACCGAAGTTGGAATGCTTAGAGGTTCCGAGTCCCTTCCCGAAAAAACTGAATGATTACTTTAGCAGGAAAACCTTGAGCACGCTCACTGCTGGTTTGCTTGAAATTGGGTTATAATAAAAAAATCTTATAGAATAAATTATATAGAAAATACAAGGATCTATATTTCTTATATCTATAAAATATTTTGTAAAATTAATATTAGTTATCGAAAAATAAAAAATAAATAGATAGGTGCATCTGGGAAAATTTTTTATAAGTATTAATTTTATTAGGCATAAAAAAATTCATATTTTTGATACTTATAAATTTTTTTGTAAAATTAATATTAACGAAGTTATATTAGTTTAAATCTATATTAGAATATTTTGAGAAACACTAGAAGTATTTTTTTTAAATGTATCAGAGTCACTATAGCAGAGTGGTTATAATAACAGGCTCAAGATTCATAGATCTCGGGTTCAATACCGTACGGTCCTTTTTTATAAAAGAAATCGGATAGGAAAGCGACCGCTTGAAGCGGTCGAATGTTGTACATGTGTATTCGTTAATGTAAACAGATATATGAACGTAATAAAGAGCAAAGAATGATAAGAAGATTTGACTGAGTAATTGCAGTTGTTGTGGTAGTGGTAGTCTCATCGACCGCTTGAAGCGGTCGAGTTAATAATAATAATAATAATAATAATAATAATAATAATAATAATAATAAAGAGCAAAACAAAGACAAGAAGAAAAATATGACGTCACTGTTGGAATGACTAAATAATAATAATAATAATAATATTAATAAAAAAAAAAAAACTTTTTTTTTTTTTTTTTTTTTTTTTTTTTTTTTTTTTTTTTTTTTTAAACGTGAATATTCGGTTCTACGTAAGATAGAGAGATAAATAAGGTATCAATTTATAGGTTTTCGAGAACGAGGATTCCAAATTTGTAATTATTTTTAAGATAGGTAGCTCAGGAAGATAACTTATTTAATATAACTTGGAAAATATAAAAGATAGAGAAAATCTGCTCCGACAACTTTTCGAATTTAATTATTCTACATATGAATCATGAAAAAAATTTCCAAATTCGGGCTTTTAAACCCACTTTTTCGTTCCAGAATTAACTTTCCTGGAAGATCTGGAAGTTCTGAAAAAAATCTACGGATTTGAAAAATACATTTTCAATTTTAAAAAACATGAATATTCGGTTCTACGTAAGATAGAGAAAAAAATAAGGTATAAATTTATAGCTTATCAAGCCCGAGGAATTCGAATTTGTTATTATTTTTAAGGTAGTTTTATTAGGAAAAAAATTATTAAAGATAATTTTAAAAAATACAAAAGATAGAGAAAATTTGCATAAGAGTAAAATTGAAGAACTTGATGAGTTTAAGAAAAATAATACTTTTTTTTTATTTTTCCTATAATAAATAAGGAATAAAAATGAACAAATATAAAAAGAAAGTTACCTTTTCACAAAATAATTACATTTTTGAGATGGATAATTATGATAGAACAAATGATGAGCTAACTTCTGTAATTTTAGATAAAGAACGATTTTCAAGAAGAATAAAAGATTTAGAAGAAAAATTATCTCCTTTTTTAAAATCAGAGATGAATAACGAAAATTCGAAATTGACTTATAATAAAAAAATCTATAATAAAATGGCAAGATCTGAGAAAGTTGAAAATTCGAAATTGACTTATAATAAAAAAATCTATAATAAAATGACAACTTGTGAGATCTGTAATACTAATATTAAAAATTTTAAAATTCATGAAAAAAGTAATAAACATATTAGAAATACAAATCAATTATTACCCTTCTCATTATCAAAACTTAAAAAGAAATTATGTTCACTATGTAATAAAAGCGTCCAAAATCTTAAAATTCATGAGGAAAGTAAAAAACATCAAATAAATTTAATGAGTTGTCATTATAAAAATTGCCGAAAAGGACTTCAAGGTAATTTTAAAGCCTATTGTTATACCAATATAAAAATGGTTGATCCAAGAGCATTTATTAATAATATGATGAAAACCATTGAAAATAAAATTCAAGAGCAAAATTGGGAAAATTTGAAACTGAGTCTCTCTATTTTTGTGGAATTTTATAAATCTTTACCTGATGGAAAAACATCATATATTAAACATTGGTTCAACAGCGGAACTATGACAAGCATAACAAATAATTCTCAAATAAAAGAAACAGTACTTGAAATGGTTAATAAAATTGAAGAAAAAATATGCAAGTTTACCAAAGAAGGATCAGGGTGGATTATCAAGAAACTTTTAGAATTTGAAATAAAAGTAGCAAAATATAAACCATTAAGAGCTTCTTCTTATATCGAAACTCCAGATAAATATAAAAACTCAAAATTTGGATTGATTAATATTCAAAATAAAAATGATAACGAATGTTTCAAATGGTGTATAGCCAGATCTGATTCTTTAGATGAATGTAATCCGCAAAGATTATCAACAAGAATAAAAGAAACATCTAAAAATTATGATTGGAAAGGAATAGAATTTCCAGTTCAATTAAAACAGATTACTAAATTTGAGAACCAAAACGATGTGTCAGTTAACGTATTTGGACTTGATGAAAAAGAAATATTATATCCTTTAAGAATTACTAAAGTTGAGAAAACTAAACATGTTGATTTACTTCTAATATCAAATGATAAAAATACACATTATATACTTATGAAACATTTGAGTCCATTCATAGATAAAAAGAATAAAGGACAAACTTATCCATGTCGATTCTGTTTACATAGCTTTTATAAAAAAGAATTATTAGATAATCATCTACCAAATTGCAGTATTCACACACCTGTGAGAATGGAATTATCAGAAGGTCAAGTACAATTTAGACTTCATTATAAACAATTCAAACATCCATTTGTTATATATGCGGATTTTGAAAGCACCTTACAAAAAATACATACCACTCAACCAAATCCAAAAGAATCTTATACGATTAATTTACAGAAACATCGACCAAACAGTTGGTGTTGTTATACGAAATGTGATGTGGATGAATATTCAAAGTTTGAAATATATGAAGGAGAAAATGCATCTAAAACGTTTGTAGAATATTTAATTTCAGAATCAAAAAGAATTTATGAATTATTGAGAATAAACAAACCAATGAATTTAACTCCAGAAGAAAAAATAAATCATGAAAATGCAAACCGCTGTTACGTATGTAAAAGAGAATATACAGAAAACGATTTTAAAGTAAGAGATCATAATCATTTAACGGGAGAATATAGAGGACCTGCTCATAGAAGTTGTAATTTACAAATTCGAGAACCTAAATTTGTTCCAATAGTAATGCATAACTTATCTAAATATGATGCTCATTTATTTGTCAAAGATTTCGGTTTAGTAGATGGACAATTGAAAGCAATCCCTCAAACAGATGAAACTTATATAAGTTTCAGTCAGTATATAAAAGTGGGTGAAATTACTGTTTCAAAATCGATTAATATGGAGTTGAGATTTATCGATAGTTTCAGATTCATGTCTTCATCTCTAGCTAAACTAGCATCAAATCTAACTGATGAAAATTTTAAAAAATTTATCAAAATATTATCAAGATGATCAATTTAAATTATTAAGAAAGAAAGGTGTTTACCCATATGATTGGATGGATGATATATTAAAATTTAATTATGAAAAATTACCTAATAAAGAGAAATTTTATAGCATGTTAAATAATGAAGACATATCAAATGAGGATTACAAACACGCACAGAATATTTGGAAAAAATTTAAATGTAAAACTTTTAGAGATTATCATATGTTATATTTAAAATCGGACACGTTATTATTAGCGGATGTATTTGAAAATTTTAGAACAACTTGTTTAGATACCTATAAATTAGATCCAGCACGTTATTTTACATCTCCAGGGTTATCTTGGGATGCATTATTAAAAGAAACGAAAGTAAAATTAGATTTATTAAAAGATCCGGATATGTTGTTAATGATAGAAAAAGGGATTAGAGGAGGAATAAGCACTATAACACACAGATATGCAAAGGCTAATAATCCATATATTCAAGAAAGTTATGATAAAAATAAACCGCATAGTTATATCACTTATTTAGATGCTAATAATTTGTATGGTTGGGCAATGTCTCAGTATCTACCAACAGGAAAATTTAAATGGGTAAAGAATGTAAATGATATAGATGTTTTAGATATCGATGATGAAGCTAGAAAAGGTTATATTTTAGAAGTTGATTTAGAATACCCGAAAGAATTACATGATTTGCATAACGATTATCCATTAGCGGCTGAAAATCTAGAATTAGATAAAGTGTCAAAATTAGTTCCAAATCTAAATAATAAAGAAAAATATGTAATCCATTATAGAAATTTAAAGCAATGTTTAAATTTAGGATTGAAATTAAAGAAAGTGCATAGAATATTAGAATTTGATCAAAGCGATTGGATGAAATCCTATATAGAGTTAAATACGAATAAAAGAAAAGAAGCGAAAAATGAATTTGAGAAAGATTTCTATAAATTAATGAACAACTCAGTGTTTGGAAAAACGATGGAAAATATTAGAAATAGAGTAGATGTACAACTAGTTAAAAATAAAGAGCAAGCTCAGAAGTTAGTTAATAAACCAAACTTTGAATCTTTTAAAATATTTTCAGAAAATTTAATAGCTTGTCATATGAAAAAAACTAAACTAAGATTTGATAAACCTATTTATGTAGGAATGTCTATTTTAGAGTTAAGTAAAACTTTAATGTATGACTTTCATTATAATCATATAAAAAATAAATATAATGAAAAAGCAAAATTACTGTTTACAGATACAGATTCATTATGCTATTATATATACACGAATGATATATATAAAGATATGAAAAAGAATATAAAACTGTTTGATACATCTGATTATCCAAAAGAGCATAAATTATATTCAGAAAAAAATAAAAAGGTATTAGGTAAAATGAAAGATGAAACAGCTGGAAAACTGATAACAGAATTTGTAGGACTAAGAGCAAAATTATACGCTTTTAAAACTTTAGAAAATAAAGAAATTAAGAAAGCTAAAGGAGTAAAGAAAAGCGTTATTAATCAAGCAATTAATATTGAAGATTATAAAAGAGCATTATTTGAAAATGAGACTGTATATCGAAAAATGAATACAATACAAAGTAAAAAGCATAATGTATTCACAACACAGATAAATAAAATTTCATTAAGTAGTAATGATGATAAACGATATATATTAGAAAATAATATAAACACATTAGCTTTAGGACATTATAGAATAAGTTAGAGTTAAGGAAAAATTTAAAAAATCAAACAATTATTATTTTTTAAAATGAAAAAGAATATAATAGGTGGGGGCCGTAGCGGCCCCCACCTATTATAAGTTAATTTTCATCAATAATAAAGAGGTGGAGGCCGTAGCTGCTCCCACCTCTCGTTAAATATCGAGTATTATGAAGAAGGTGGGATACCCTACGTATCCCACCTCTCGTTAAATATCGAGTATTATGAAGAAGGTGGGATACGCTACGTATCCCACCTCTCGTTAAACTATATCAACAACTTTATATAAAAAAAATAACAAATATAACAATCGTTGTATATCAATGTTGACGGGTGCCTTAAGGCACCCCGTCAATCGTGTATAAGTTGTTATCATGTTATATCGGGGTGCCTTAAGGCGTCAATCGCAACGTTGTATATCCCGTCAATCGTGTATATAAAAAAAAATAACAATCGTTGTATATCAATGTTGACGGG
>SEYY01010457.1:0-5000 GCA_009176605.1 Armadillidium nasatum
TATATATATATATATATATATTATAACAAAGCATTCATAAGCATGAAGACCTACATTGCATTTTGTGCAACGATATTGTACGGATATTTTATAGATTGCACATCTCCTGCCCTTGTCAATTCTGTCTGTAAATTCAAGAAGCGGAATGCTTTCAATATTACGGTATAGCATCCACAAATTGACAACACTACCATTTAGGCAAAAGCGGAAGTAAGGCCAATACCATTTTTCTATCGTATTCTAATTCGGTACAATGCTCGCTTTTTTTTCGAACAGATCCACTCCTCCCATGTTTTTATTATACAGTTTTACGATATTTGGCAGAGGAATGACTGCTTGTTTCCTATCTCCTCTACTCCAACGTTTGCAACTACCAATTTCAAAGATGCCTCTTTTTTTTTTGAGTTTGTAACCATGGTTACTTGACTGTTGTCATTTCATCGAACAAGAGTAACCCCAGATTTTTTTCCTTCTACGTCACAGTAAGTGCCATGACATGTCTTTTTCAAGTCCTGCAAAGGAGCATTCTCAATTCTGTAACTCCGGATTGTTCCAATGCAAAACAACTTGTTAGTTGCAAGGGTGTCCATCAATGAAAGTGATGTAAAATGATTGTCCATATATATTTGGATGACCCTTCAGGAACGCATCCTAAGCACAGCTTCTCTGTCACAGAAGACCCTACTGTCTTTCCAAGTATCTTGTCCCCTCCTCCTGTATATGGATGAAACTTGATTATGTATCCTTCTGGTGTAGTTAGGCACCAAAATTTGAACCCAAATCTAATTGGTTTTCCTCTAATAAATTGCTTCATGAATGATGCCCATAATATGGCTATATAGCTTCATCTAAAGAAAATTTACTGCCAAGAGGCTCTATGAAATTAAAAAATTTGTTGTTCAAATGATCTTTGAGGGGTCAAATTTTTTACACTTTGTTGTTAGGATCAATGGTTATATCATTGAAAAGTAGAAATTGGTAAATTTTTTCAAATTTATTTCAACTTTTAGAATTATTAACCAAATTGTTGTTTGAATCGGGAAGTCTTTCCCAGTACATTCTTATAATGGGAAGTTTGTTGTAACCGGACAACAAAAGAATTCCGAAATCAATGTACAATTCATCGACAGAAACTGCAAATTGTTGGTCTCCTTTTTGAGATAATATTTTACAGATTCTCTGCATATATGATCCATAAATTATTCCGCAAAACACATATTGAAAAGGTCGATCGATTTTCCATTGGATTTCTCTATGTTCTCTAGGATTGCAGGCTTGGTCTTTGCTGCATTACAGTCATTTATCTTGAAAGATTTTTTTAAAGATTCTGAAGATCATTTCCGTAAAACATTTTCAGGAAAATTAACATCTGTATCCGCAATTGCGAAAATTCAACATCCGCATCCTTACTTTCGAAAATTTTATATCCGTATCCGCAAATGAGAAAAATATGACATCCGATCTACCACAATATATATATATATATATATATATATATATATATATATATATATATATATATATATATATATATATATATATATATATATATATATATATATATATATATATATATATATATATATATATATATATATATTAGTCTAAAATTTCAGCTACAATAGATGAAATCGAAAGTTTCTGAGTCACAAAAAAATTATTCAAATATTTGTTAACGTTACTTCACACTGTGTCTAAAAAGACACGCGGTAAAATAACACCCTATAAAATTTATTTCACTAATAAAATATTCGTTTTCGCATTTTCATCATACAGTACAATTACTAATAAGTAAAAAAAAATAAAAAGTAACTTATCCAAGCATGTAAATACCCCAAAAAACAGTTTCAAGTCAATGCATGTCAACACTCATGCTCATAAAAAATTTTACTACTGAAATTATTGCATGTAGAAACGAAAAACAAAGAAATTTGAGGAAAACATTGCCATAAATCGCTAGAAGAATCATTCCTTAGAGTAACCATTCGTACCAAACGCAAAAAAAAATTAAAATATATTATTTTTTAAAATATTTATGAGGTCATGTTTTACGTGTCTAAATAGACACAGTGGGCATTAATGGGTTAAAAGGTGGTTTGAAATAAAAATTAAAATATAAAAATATATTTATTAAACTTTTTTTTTATCTTTTGTTTTGACTGTTCTTTGCCATATTTTGCTTCTTCCTGTTAGACTTAGGACGTCTTTGAGGTTTTCCACGGGGCGCCTTACTTACAACGAAGCCAGCAGAATCAACAGGGCCATCCAAGTCTTTTGCAGTGTTTTTTTTCCATCCTCTTTTCTTTCCAGTGTTCAAACCATACTTTTTGTCTTTCACGTTTCTATGATTGCTTATTCTGATTATATATATATATATATATATATATATATATATATATATATATATATATATATATATATATATATATATATATATATATATATATATATATATATATATATATATATATATATATATAATATATATATATATATATATATATATATATTATATATATATATATATATATATATATATATATATATATATATATATATATATATATTATATATATAATATATATACACCTTTGGTGGGCAAAGGACAGAGGCCTACTAAACTTCTACCAGAATTATGGGGAAAGACGGGATCCTGGTCAAAATTAAAGGCCGAAGTGACGTGATACACGACGTTTGAAAGTGTGTAAGTCATAGGAAGTTGGGAAAATAGAAGAAGGGAGTGAGTTCCAGACTTTACCAGTTGAGTACATGTAGGACAGAGCATAGCGGTTAAGTCTGGGGTCGGAGAGTTGGACAGAGAAAAGATGAGGCTGTGTAGAAAGTCGAGTCGCACTAGCCCTTCTAGTGGAGGAGGTATGCGAAGAGAGAGTTAAGAAGAGCAGTGTCCATTGTAATAGACGCAAGTAGGATTGCCTTGGAGCAGCTAACCTCTGATCTATCTTGTATTTCTAACTGGGGCAGAGAGAACATGGTTGTTTTCAATGCCACCAAAACTCAATTCCTTCATCTCTCTCCTCGACACAATCTTCCTCACAACTATGATATCTTCTTCGAAAACACTCAACTCAGACCTTCATCTGTTCTTAAAATTCTCGCTGTTTCCTTTTCTCGTGATCTTTCTTGGAAAGATCACATTACCTCTCTTTCTAAAAAAGCTTCTAAGAGGTTAGGTGTTCTGAGGAGCCTTCAGTATTTCTTCATTCCTCCTCAGTTGCTTGCTCTGTATAGAGGTGTTTTTCGCCCTTGTATGAAATATGCGTCACACATCTGGGGTGGTTCCACTCACACAGCTTTCGTGGAAAAGGTGGAGTCTATGGTTTTTCATCTTATCAACTCTCCTGCTCTCACTGATTCTCTCCAATCTCTTTCTACCCGTCGAATTGTTGCGTCACTCTCTCTAAACTATCGCTATTACAACGGACATTGCTCTTCTGAACTCTCTCGTCGCATACCTCCTCCACTGAGAAGGGCTCGTGCGACTCGACTTTCTACACAGTCTCATCGTTTCTCTGTCCAACTCTCCGACCCCAGACTTAACCGCTATGCTATGTCCCACATGTACTCTACTGGTAAAGTCTGGAACACACTCCCTTCTCCTATTTTTCCCAACTTCCTATGACTTACACATCTTCAAACGTCGTGTATCAGGTCACGTCGGCCTTTAATTTGACTAAGCTTTCGTCCTCCCAACTAACTCTGGTGGAATTTTAGTATGCCTCTGGTCTTTGCCCACACCATAGGTGAAATACAAAAATAAATTATATATATATATATATATATATATATATATATATATATATATATATATATATATATATATATATATATATATATATATATATATATATATATATATATATATATATATATATATATATATATATATGAAAGTACTCCTCCATATTGGGCTTAACCAAGGGGTGATAGGATGGGCCAGACCATTCCGTTTCACTCTGTTGCCCTTTGGTTCGTTCCTTTTCGCGCTTCACCTTCTCACAGGGTCTCTAGTGTACCCTAGTCTCACATTGGAGTGTCTATGCTCCCACTTCTTCTTCCCTTACTTCCTTCTCACGTTCTTACAAATTTACAAGCGCTTACTCCTACATGACCTTTAAAATAACAACAACAAAAAATGGTGAAACATAGAACTGCCTCGGAGATGCTACGAGTGGCGGCATCCAAAGAATGCCCCTCATCCACTCATTCCCCAATAACCACTTAGGAGTTAGTTGGTGGCCTCCGGTGATGGGGTTGGTGCCACCAAGACCTCTACGCCGACTTGCCCTGGTTCACGATCTTCCTTTTTCATTAACTTCTGCAACATTCGCGGTCTCTACTAATTTCCACTTTGTCGAACACTACCTCTCTTCTTCTAGACCTCATCTCTTATTCTTAACCGAAACTCAGGTGTTTGAGTGCTCTGACAGCAAGCCCCACTGTCTCTATCCTCAATTTTCAGCCAAAGGCGGATGTTGCGCTTATGTGCGCAACGATGTTGTTTGTTCTCGTGTCTCTAATTTGGAGTCTTCTGAATTCTCTACTTTATGGCTTAAACTTTCTTGCAACTCTACAACTACATTTATCTGTTCTGTCTACTTATCTCGTAACTACATACTATCCAAAATTCTTCGACTATCTAAACTCCAAAATAGAACACATTCTTTCTTCTCCTCCTGTCACCGAAATCATCATATTAGGTGATTTCAATGTTCACCACCGCCAATGATTTTCATCTAGTTCTCACGATCCAGCCGGTGAACTCACCTTCCAATTTTCTATCCAGAACAACCTTGAGCAGTTGGTGCACCTCCCTACCCGTATCCCTGATCGCCTTGTTGATGAACCCAACATAGTTGATCTTTTCCTAACTTCTTATCCTTCTCCATACACTGTTAAACTCTTTCCTCCACTGGGTTCATCCGATCATCTTCTTATCTCTGTATATTGTCCTGTCTCTTCAAGTCTTCCGCAAGGACGGC
>SEYY01010457.1:10000-13613 GCA_009176605.1 Armadillidium nasatum
TTTGAAAAAAAACATTCGGCAGACTAAATCAGGAAACTTTATGGGAAATTTTAAAGAAGTATGGAATACCAATGAAAATGATAGGGCTGATCAAGATATTTTGCAGAAACTATGAGTGTATTGTGGATGAAGGAGGAAAATTGCGGAAGGCGTTTAGGGTGAGAAGTGGAGTCAGATAGGGATGCAACATATTGCCAACGCTGCTCATTGTGTCACTTGACTGGGTGATGAGAAAAGTTGTAGGGGGAGAGGAGAGGAAATAGATGGAGCAATTGCAAGATCAGGATTTTGCAAACAACATATGCATGATGAGCTACTCACATATAGAAGGTCATGAGAAGTTAGATAGAATGGAAAAATATCGTAAGATAGGATTAAAAATAATTGAATAGAAAATAAGTGATGGTGATAAATTGAGTGATACAAATCTAAAATTAAATGGGAGACATTCTGGAGAAGGTGAGGTAATTTCAGTATTTGAGGTCAAAGGTAACAAGAACATGAGGATCGACTGAGGATATTAAAAAGAGAAGACAAGGATAAACTTCTATATGATGAACAAGATAAGGAAAACCAAAATTGTTGGGATTAAGACCAAGGTCAGGCTACAAATTAGTAATATAAGGTCAGTTTTGCTGTATGGATACGAAACGTGAATCCAGATGGAGATAAAGTAAGAAAGCTTAAGAGCTTTTCAGAACAAGTGTTTGAGAAGAATGAGAGGAATTTTATTGCCGAGAATTATGAGCAACAACTGAATTAAAACGAGAACAGGAGTGAAAGATATAAGTGGAGTGATCAGAAGAAAGAAGATAACTATTTGGGATATCTGTGGAGAAGTAGGAATGAAGTGGGGAAGCATGCTGAACACACATGTGGACAGAGTGGAAGGTAACACCTGCAAAAACATGGTAGAACTATGAAGGACAACCTGAAGATGATGGAGTAGAATTGGGGAGAAGCTAGAAGAGCTCAGGAAAGAAGTTGCTTTGAAAGGTGTCATCAGAGGCCCTATGTGCCAGGGGTAGGGACCGACCGACCGGGACCGGGGCTGTGGCCGGGGTTGCCTAAAATTTGTAAAGCGGTCAAAAGCATTGAAATTTTAGGATAGAAAAATTTAACTGAGGTTTATTTAACTATAAGGAAGAAGTAGAATAGCGAACATTCACTTAAATTAATGATTATATGCATTTTCTCAGAAAATTACAGATTTTGTATGATAAAAGTTTTAAAAAAGTACAAAAATTTCTGATTTTTTTTTTTCCTGATTCACAATAGTGATTCAACAGGTTTACCTAGGTAAGATCCTAAGGTAAAGTTTGAAATTTTTTTTATTATTTGGGTTATACTTTCAGTCAATATGGTTCAACAGTACTTTACAAAATTTCAGGTATAGGCTCAAAATAGCTAAACGTAACATCTGCAGTCAGGAAATTAGAAGAGGATCTCCGGGTGCCTCAAGAAAAAAATATTCAACCAAATCTGTATCGTAGCATCCAAAATCAAAACACAAAGATGAACATTCACTAGCAGAAAAGGAGCGGTCAAAAGAAACAGAAAAGAAAATATAGAAAATACATGAATTTTTAATTTTCTTACATTTTGTTTGAAATTTTTTTATTATTATTAGGGGTGCACCGATAAGCCAAGTAGCCGATTACCGATTAATCGGCCTTGGAAATCGGCCGATTACCGATTAATCGGCCTTTCATCAATGACACCTAATAAGTAATGAGTTATTATTAATTAATTAATATTAAAATATTACTTATTAATTTAAATTAATACTGAGAAAAAGCAGTTATCAACATTATTATTTATTACTAATAACTATGCATGTTTTCATTTTTAATGTAAATCATTTTTATTGCTTACTTTTCAGATATATTAAAGAATAAAAATTTGAAATTTTAATTGATAACTCTAGATTCTAGAATCTCGATTATAGAGATATAAATAATTAAATATTAATTACACTTTATAACGAAGCAATATGTCAACCAGTTATTGTTGGAAGTATTTTGATGTTCATCCTAAGGATAACAGTAAATGTATTTGTAAATTATGTAAAGCCACCATATCAACGAGTGGCAAATCTGCAAAAAAGTTATACAACGACAAATATGTTGAACCACATTAAGAAAATTCATTCAGATGAAGCAAAAGCTGAAACGGATAAGCTGAAAAGGCAATATGATTGGTCACAGCCAAGTACTTCAGAAGCAAGTTGCAGCAACTATGAGCCTCCAAAAAAAGTTCAACCAACTATACAATCAGTTTTAGAAAAGAGTAAAATTTGGAATATTAACGATTACAAGTCCCAAGAGATACATTATTTGATAGGAGAAATGATAGCTGTTGATATTCAACCATATTTTTTAACATCTGACATTGGATTCCAAAGGCTTATTGCAAAACTCTGTCCTAATTACAGAATTCCATCAAGAAAATATTTCACAGACAAAATAATCATGGATATATTTATGAAAGTAAAAGCAAAAATTCCGACATTGCTCGATGAGATTAGCAGTCTTTCTTTGACCACAGACATTGGACAGCTTCAACAAATAATGCTCCATTTCTGAGTGTGACAGGCTGTTGGCTTTCAGATGAGTTTGAACAATGTAGAGCTGTGCTTAGAGTTGTTCCTTTCCCTGGTTCACATACAGCTGAAATAATAAGTGAACAACTACACATTGTTCTGAATAAGAATAAGGTCTCCAACAAAATTTTTCTTGTACTACGAGATTCACCCGCAAATATGGTTGGTGGTATGAGGGAGTGTGGTGTACAGTCACTATCATGGTTCATACACACATTGCAACTTTCAGTAAATGAATCAATATTTTCGCAAAAGGCTGTGGGCAATATAATTGCAATTAGCAGAAAAATAGTCTAACACTTTAATCATTCTCCATTAGCGATTAGCAAATTAACCGAAATCCAGGAGCAGCTTAAATTAGACAAACAAACTGATTCAAGATGTGTCTACTCGTTGGAATTCAACATATTATATGCTGAAAAGAAATTTAGAGCAGCGAAAAGCTCTTATAATGTATGCTGTTGACAATAACATTCCAACTTTATCAAGTTACCAATGGACAATTGTTGAAAAAGTTGTCCAGTTATTAAGTCCATTTGAAGACATCAGCAAAGAATCAAGTAACAGAACATCAACTATATCAATGATAATCCCTACAATATTAGCTCTCAGATTATTTCTATTAAAAGCTACCAAACCTACTGGTGAATTTAGTGGAATTATTTCAACTGTTGAAGAATTCAGTGCATCAACTGAAAAAAGATTTGCATCATACATAAATGAAAAATTTCTGTGCTTGGCTACTTTTCTCGATCCCAGATTTAAATTGAAATTTCAAAAGGATGACATTAAAGAAGACACTATTAAGAAATGGGTTATAGGATATTGTAGAACATCAAGCTGAGATAAATTCTATTGATAGTCAAACAGGAGACAGCTCTTCTAATGATGATCAAGATAATGAAACTTATGAAAGTGTACCTAAAACTGTTTCCCTTTCAAAACTGTTAGATGATTTTGAGTCAAATAAGCCTATGAAAATAAATTCAGACTTAGACGTTGCAAGTACAA
>SEYY01010458.1:0-2500 GCA_009176605.1 Armadillidium nasatum
AGAGAGAGAGAGAGAGAGAGAGAGAGAGAGAGAGAGAGAGCTTAAGTTTAAATCTTCTTTTTACCAATTCCTTAATCTTACAAGCAGATTAAGTTGGGTTTTGTAGTAAACTGTGAATTTTACAATTGAATCTTTAAAGAAATAAGAATGCTTGGATGTCTAAAATTGAATCATGGAAAGATTGATAAAGAGTGAAGTACCAAGAGCGAAGTATAGAGTGCTAAGTGTGAAGTGCAAAGTGTGAAGTATTAAGTTCTAAGTGTGAAGTGTAAAGTGTGAAGTATAAAATGCGAAGTGTAAGTGTGAAGAGTAACCTATAATATGTATTTAACAGTTAACTTGAATCTAAACATCAGTTTGTGGTCAATTTGTTTTAAGGACACCTTAGTTAAAACACTGACCCTAAGAGGTCAGGTGGAAGCTTCAATAAATATTAAAATCGTCGCTAACTTTTATGTAAATGAAAAGCAATTGAGAAACTTAATACTATATTTAGTGTTGCGAAAGTGAAATTGTGAGAAGAGTGAAAGGAATTGCTATTAATTAAATTGTGAATAGCGACAATGCTATAAAATTGAATTTAGTACTTAAAATGCTGAATGGATAAAAATTTGCAATAAAATTGATTTCATGCTTGAATAATAATAATAATAATAATAATAATAATATAATAATAATAATAAAATAAATAATAATAATAATAAATAATAATAATATAAAATAATAATAATATCAAGAATTATAATTAATATACTAATAAAATAATTAATACTGATAATAAAATAATAATTCAATAATAAAAATAAAAATATAAAAATAATAAAATAATGATGTCAATAATAAGAATAATAATAATAATAAAATATAATAATAATAAATAATTTTTTTTTTTTTTTTTTTTTATTTTTTAATTAATAATAATAATAATAATAATAATAATGATAATAATAATAAAAATAAAAAAATTAATAATTATAATAATAATAATAATAATAATTTAGACTATACATAAACCTTTCTTAGCTTTGAAGGATACATAAATTGGTGTTTATGTCAAAATATAAGAAAAGTAATAATACAGTAATGAAAATAATAGTAGTTATGTACAGCTATCTTTCTAAGAACATAATTACTACTAATACTTCTACTACTACTACTATTAATACTAATAATACTACATGTTCATACTTACCCTGAAATATGAAAAATGTAAAAAAAAAAAAAATTTTTTTATCATTTTTAGTAATAAAAGCAATAGAAAAAGAGCTAGAGACTGAGAGATAAAGATTTAAAGAGATAGTATAGAGAGAGAGAATGATTAAAGAAAGGAGGTGAGAGTGAAAACAAGAGAGGAAAACGAGAAAAAGAAAAACAGGGAGAGTTAGAGGAAGAAAAACTGAAAAACTTCGACGTGTGAGAAGAGACGTGAGAGAGAAGAAGAAAGAGAGAGAGATAGATAAAAAATAGATAGGTAGTACTATAATAGATAATAGATAGATCATTGAATTATAAAATTTAAATAAATAAAAAAAAAAAAAAAAAAAAAAAAATTAATAAATTAATAATTAAAATTTAAATAAACCTATAATACTATACAAGCATACACATTAATAATAATTAAAATACATACTGTATATTTAAACAGACACACAAAAAAACATACAACTTTGTTTTTTAGATTGTATTAACCTTCACCTGTATAATCCTTGAAGATATTTCACTAAAAGCATACAAACCTATATTTCTTGCAAGCATCCACCACATCTTATAATATATCTATATATATATTATAAATATACTATATTTTTATATATATATAATATTATATATATATAAATATATATATATATTAATATATTCCTATACTATATATATAAATATAATAATATATATATATATATATATATATATATATATATAAATACTATAATATATATATATATATTATATATATACCTTTTATATAGATATATTATATATTATATAATAATAATATATCTATATCTTATATATTTTCCCCCATTATTTATAAATTATCATTAATCTTTGTATATAATGTATATATATATATATATATATAGCCAGCCTACATTTCCTCCCTTCATCCACGCCCGCCTCTCTCCATATCCCCCCGCCCTCATGGGCCACGAGCTGTCCGTTGCACACGCGCGCGTCCCCTCCACCCCACCCAATCGCCTCCTCTAATTATATATATACCTTATATATACTATATTACTATATATTATATATATATATACATAATATATATATATATCTATATATATAACTATATATTTCTTACATTATTAATAGATATTACTAGATAATAATATATAATTATTATTCATATATATATCAGTATATCAATCCGTTTAATCATTGATTTTATGTTTAATATATTTTTAGCTTCAAGGCTTGTAAGAAAACAGTGAAGCGAATGACTCTTGCCTATTTAGCAAATACTTCTACTAATTTATTACCTAATAATAATAATATAATA
>SEYY01010458.1:15000-27500 GCA_009176605.1 Armadillidium nasatum
TTTTATTATCATTATTATTATTATTATTATCAATATTATTATATTATTATTATCGCTATTATTTTAATTGTTATTATCTTTTTACTATTTTTTATTACTATTAATATTTTTATTATTACAATCATTATAACTATTATTATTATTAATTGTTTTTATTATTACAATCATTATTATTATTATTATTATTATTATTATTATTATTATTATTATTATTATTTTTAATCCAATTATTATTACCAACATTATTATTATTATTATTATTAGTAGCAGTAGTAGTAGTAGTAGTAGTAGTAGTAGTATTAGTATTAGTATTATTATTATTATCATTATCATTATTATTATTATTATTATTATTATTATTTTTATTTATTAAAAAAGTGAGTCTGAAAGTACACCCGGAAGCAACCTATTTATATATTTACTTTCAAGCGTCAGTTTAAGATTTCTTGTATATTTGCACTACTTTCGTTTTTTTATATATTTTAGGTAGAGGTGTGTGTGTGTGTGTGTGTGTGTGTGTGTGTGTGTGTGTGTGTGTGTGTGTATCTGTTTATGTATGTGTGCGTGTACGTGTGTGTGTGCTTGAGTATTTAAGAGTTCCGATATACCATTCATGTACAAAATCGTCAGCAACAAAAATAATAATAATAATAATAATAATAATAATAATAATAATAATAATAATAATAATAATAATAATAATAATAATAATAATAATAATAATAATAATAATCAAAGGAAATGAAAAATATAAAAAAATTATTCTCTCTCTCTCTCTCTCTCTCTCTCTCTCTCTCTCTCTCTCTCTCTCTCTCTCTCTCTCTCTCTCTCTCTCTCTCTCTCTCCAATCCTCACCTCTTCAACTCTCCTTAGTCTCTCTCTCTCTAGTAGAAAGTAAACCAAGAAAATAATGTTTTAAGGAAGTGATAATAAAGCTCATACAAACAATTCACTCAGAAAAACAAATTAAAAACTCTCCAAAACATACATTTTGGAGATAGATAGATAGATAGATAGAAAAAACAACAGAAAATTGTTTTGCTAGAGACAGAGGTGAATCGATAGTAGACAGTGAGTGTGTGAAGAGAGAGAGAGAGAGAGAGAGAGAGAGAGAGAGAGAGAGAGAGAGAGAGAGAGAGAGAGAGAGAGAGAGAGAGAGAGAGAGAGAGAGAGAGAGAGAGAGAGAGACTATGGATATAGAAAGGCAGACATAAATTTTTAGACGTTCAATTTTAGAACCATAGTGCGACATAGCAATAATAATAATAATAATAATAATAATAATAATAATAATAATAATAATAATAATAATAATAATAAATTAAAATAAATATTTTTATTCGACTAATAAAAACTTCAAAAATAAATAAAGCACGAAATAAAAAATGTAAATAAATATTCTGGTGAACGGTTGAGCAAAAGTGTGAGTAACATTTTTTAGCGTACTTTTCCCGCCATTTTGGCGATGTGAAAGTGCCAAACCAAATATGGAAATTTCAGCAGTGCCAACGGGTATTTTTCTCTGTAACTGCCAAATGTATATTTCCGCTGTTATAAAATTACATGCTATTATATTAGAAACAGCGTTATATAAATTGACGATTATGTGTAAGATTGCAAGATAGAATTTTGAAAATGGGTTATATATATATATATATATATATATATATATATATATATATATATATATATATATATATATATATATATATATATATATATATATATATATATATATATATATATATATATATATATATATATATATATATATATATATATATATGTGACATGTCAGCCTTTAACTTGACAAGATTTCCGACTTTTTCCCTTAACTCTGGTGGAAATTTTTGTTCCACCAGAGGTCAAATATATATATATATATATATATATATATATATATATATATATATATATATATATATATATATATATATATATATATATATATTATATATATATGTGTGTGTGTGTGTGTGTGTGTGTGTGTGTGTGTGTGTGTGTGTGTGTGTGTGTGTGTGTGTGTGTGTGTGTGTGTGTGCTTGTGTTTGTGAGTGCAAGCCATGTTAGAGCTCTTTCTATTTTGTTGTATATGAAACTTCAAAGTGATTTCTTCATGGTGAATGTCCTCGGGCATTTCAAAATCCTTGCAGGGTTCTTACAGAGACTATTCAGTCCTTGTAGAGTTCATGAAAAGTTCATGCAAAGCCTATGAGGTCCTTATAAAGTATTCCAGCTGTGGTTGTTTTGGAGATACGCAACTCCAAACTGTTTATGTCTTACTTCATATCTTTAACAATACCTTTAACTTTGAAATTCATATACCTGTTTTTCTCACTGTGCGTAATCTTGCTCACTTTGAGTTCACTAACCCAAGAGTTTCTCGTAATAATTGAGCATGAATGAACTTTTCACTTATATATATATATATATATATATATATATATATATATATATATATATATATATATATATATATATATATATATATATATATATATATATATATATATATATATATATATATATATATATATATATATATATATATATATATATATATATATATATATATATATATATATATATATATATATATATATATATATATATATATATATATATATATATATATATATATATATATATATATATATATATATATATATATATATATATATATATATATATATATATATATATATATATATATATATATATATATATATATATATATATATATATATATATATATATATATATATATATTATATATATATATATATATATATATATATATATATATATATATAATTATGATTATATTCTTGTAATATTACTAAATCAGCTTTTGAAATGTAATAATTTCTTTAAAAACTGAAAAAATTATGGTGGAGTTTACTTCTGTTTATTTTATTACAACAGAATCATTAAATTCTCTTTGATAAAACCTTTCCTATTTCCTGAATTCATTTGACAACTTTATTTCTCCTAAAGTACAAAATTCTGTAAAATTACATTCACGTTAATATTGCAAACAAAATAAATTTGTTTTAAGAATACGAGAAATATGTCTGATATCTTATTAACACTGCATTTTCTCTTAACAGGGCCAAAACAGTTTCAGTTTGGAGGTCATAACTACTACTTTTCATGGGATCAGGAAGACTTACTTGGAGTGACGCCCAAGAATAAAAAAGTTGATTGGTTAGAAGCCAGAAACGAATGCAGAAAGAGATGTATGGACGCCGTTGGTATGGAAACTGAAGCCGAAATGCAAATGATTTTCGAACTTATAAGATCTAGTAAGTTTTTTTGATAAGTAAAAAGACCCATTCTAATTTACAAAGAAATTATCGAATGTTTTTTTTTTTTTTTTTTTTAGAAAATATCGATTTTTCTGAAATTATCAAATTTTTTTTTTTTCAGGAAATATCACATACATTTGGACAAGCGGTCGTCTTTGCGATTTCAAAGGTTGCGATGAACGCCAAGATTTGAAACCATTAAGCGTTAATGGATGGTTCTGGTCCAATACCAACACCAAAATGGCACCAACAAACCAAATTCCTCCTGGCTGGAATTCTCAGCCCTGGAGTGACAAAGGACACACAGGAGGACCTCAACCTGATAACGCCGAATTCGGTATCAACCAAACACCTGAATCTTGCCTTGCAGTATTAAATGGTATCTACAATGACGGAATTAAACTACACGACATTGCCTGCTACCACAAAAAACCATACGTCTGCGAAGACTCCGAACTACTCATTCAATACATTGAAGCCGTCCACAATACCAAACTTAACTAAACCCCCCCCCCCTCTTTTTTTTTTATCTCCCCAAACAATCCATTCTTCAAAATATTCAGACGTTGTTAGCCATCCATTTTATAACGTTACATAAAGTTTTAGAGCTATCCTTAGCTATCCAGTATGTTAAATTTAAGGATGATATTATTTTACTTCATATGAACTAACGTTAAGGAATTTTTTTTGTACAATGAGTATTTAATTATTATCAATATATATATATATATATATATATATATATATATATATATATATATATATATATATATATATATATATATATATATATATATATATATATATATATATATATATATATATATATATATATATATATTATATATATATATATAGACACTCTTAAAGGATTTATATATTCTCGACCACTCTTCAAAATCAAGGCATGATCTCACAGATGAGTAAATATTATTATTATTATTATTATTATTATTATTATTATTATTATTATTATTATTATTATTATTATTATTATTTAGTTACTGAAACTTGTTGAAAATTATTTATCTTTTAAACATTGTGAATCTATTGATCATAATCTTTTTCTTCCAATAAAAATGTGGAAAAAAAAAAAAAAGATTTTAAATTCCTTCAAAACCTTGGCTTTAAGGATACTTGTAGATCATAAAGTTAAAGCCTTTCGTTTTGCCTTTTTAAAAATATATTGACCTGAAATAAACTAGAAATATATAAAGACGTATTCTTTAAGATATGCACACGTCTTATTTCTAAACAGTTTACGCGTTTAAAGGTCTATATCTATTCAAAGAATGGAGCTTCTCGTTCTGAGTAAATTGAAAGTACAGTGGAAGTATCTATGGAAGGAATCTGACGATATTTCTTAAAGAAATCTTTCATGAAGAAAAAGACATACCTATAAAAAAGGAAATATGACAATGATATATATATATATATATATATATATATATATATATATATATATATATATATATATATATTATATATATATATATATATATATATATATATATATATATATATATATATATATATATATATATATAAACAATAGGGTTAGGATGTTGACACCATTCAAATGAAGCTAAATGGCCAATGGGATTAGGCTGGTTGGGACATGCCTTTGAACTCCAAGACTTAATGGTTCGTTTCTTTCAAACCTTACTGACACAAATGATTTCTCCTGTCTCCTCCTTACTTTCAAATTTTCATTATAGGAGTTTATAGATGTATCTAACAGCCACTACTCCGCCTTTTCATTCTCCGCATACCACACTTTTTAAACCTTGAAAATACTTTTTCTTTTTATAATTTACAGTACAATCTTGTAGCTTCGAAGGTAAACGTAGGGACAGCCTCTAAACGTTGTCTCTCAACCCATTCTTCGTTTAGGAATAAGTCATTTCTAGGGATAGGTCTTGAGTAGTCAAATAAATGCAGGGAAGGCTTCCTTTCTTCTTTAATTGCTGTAGGAATCGCGACCTTTATTCTAATTTTCCCTTTGTGAATACTGCCCCTCACTATTTTCTTAACCGAGATTAATTCAAGTATTTGGATGACTCGACAGTAAATTCTGACATCCTTCAGGAAGAAAAGGAGTCTACTTACGAATTATTAATATAAACGATTTCTACTCAATAGATTTGCCTATCATGCCAATCTAAGACATTTATCTTCCTCTTTTTATATATTCTAGTTCTATTATCCTGAATTTTCTACATATCTAAACTACAAACAAATTTAATCTTTCTCGTGTCTCTGAACTTACCATTCTAGATATTTTTTCCATGTTCGCCACATGGAATACTACTACTAATTTTAAAATTTTACCAAACTGTAAGGCCAGGGAAAGTCTTCTCCCATGTTTATTTTCTCCATTAAATATTTAAATTTAAAAGTTTCGCTAATGGAGATCAGAAAAGGACAAGACAGTCCTAGCAAAAAAAAAGCTGCCTGAAACACAAAAAATTTCTTGCGAAACTCAAGAACCAGCATCAGAAGCAAATCAACTCTTAGGCAATACCTAGAAAGAGGTAGAGGATTCAGTGCACTCAATAATTCAATTAATTGATGGAATAGAGGATTCACGAAGGGAGGAATGCTATTCTACCCCCTACTAACAGGCTCGCGAATCTACTCTGGGAGAAGATGAAGAAAAAGCACAATATCCTTCAGGTTATGCGTTAATGTCAGCTACAACATATCTCCTAATAGTTCACAGCTGTTCACAGCACAAGGATGAGAATATTACTGTATTTATATATGTGTATATGTATGTATGTAAATATGTATATAAATCTAACATCCCCTCCTTGAATAGGGCTCTGTCCGTGAGCGGTAGTGGTAAAAACAAAAACAAATGGTGAACACGTATATTTCTCTATCAATAACAACTTGGAGCAGTTCGTGAAGTTCTCTATTAGGATTCCTGAGGTTTTAAAGATAAACTCTATAGACTACCGCTTTTCTAACTTCCAATCCTTATTCTTTTACTGTTAAATTTTCCTCTCCTCTTAGTTGTTACGAAGAACTTATCTTTATAAGCTGTTCGGTCTCCTTATGCGAGATTTTAACGTTCTGGTGGTGCCTACCACTAGCAAATCTTGGAGCCATACTTTTGATACAAACTCTTGCAGAACTATATTACTATTTAATAATAATAATAATACAGATCACTTACAAAAAAAATTTTTCTTTAAAATTTTTATTAAATTAAAAACTATAAAATCATTAATAACAAAAATAACAATTACTACTTCGTTGGGAGAGGTTCTTCACTGGGAAGAGGCATAAATTTTATTTATTTTTGCACACAAACTTTTTAAAATCTTTAACAATTTGCTTTTTTATTCATTAGAAGAACACCGTCTTCAAGAATCACAGGAGACTTTTAACTCCCAAAATCTCGTAATCAGGCAAAAATTGTCGCATTAAAAATTCTTTCAGTAGAAAATGCAATAATCTCTCTGGTTCCTCTTCTTAATTCTCATTCTGGCATTTTGAAAGGAATATAACTTTGAGATCACATCTCTGTCCTCTTATATTGTTCTGTTAAGATGTTCAGGAGTGTGTGATTATTTTTTCAAAAGCGAGGTTGAATGTTGTATTTGTAGACATCACTGTATTCTTGGAATAATTGGCCATTTACAATTGCAGCGCGATGCGCGAATAGGAATAACAAAAGGTTACTCTAGATTAAGAATTAAAATTCGACGCTATCAGCACTGCATTGAAAATTACAGGGCTGGATGGAGGGTGGTTCAGTGTCACACGTAACAATCCCTTCTTTCATTTTACAATTTATATATATATATATAGTGGTATTGATCATCTGTGGATTTTCGAGTGAAAGATTGGAAGGACATTTTCAACAAAGTTGCAGGATTACTAAATTTCAAAATTGAAGACTGGCTCAAAAAACTGAAAAGATAAAAAAAAATCCAAGGTGCATATCTATTGTCATAAATGTACAACAGGACTTTTGCAAGTTGTTGTTTATGTTGAACTTTGTACTAATTTGCGAATGACCAGTATAGAGGATTCTATATTCTTGCAAAATTAAGAGTTGATGCAGATCGTTGAGGCGTTTTGAACCAAAGATAACTAGAGCATATGTCCTCTCCATAGAAAAGCTATAACATTATCTTCGATCTCCAGGTTCACCTTAGGGGACGTACGAAAATGCCTGTTGCCATGCACATCACCTCATTTTGGATTGGATTGAAGATATATTAAACTTCATAAGGCTTCACAGTGGGTTAACTTTGCTAGGATGATGGCAAAGTAAAGCCTATAAAGAGATTAACGACTCGAGCTCAGTGTTCATTTGAAAAGAGATGGTATAATTTTAGGTCGAGAACACGATGACATGTCAATAATAATAATAATAATAAATACAAAACACTTACAAAAAAATTTATTAATTTTATGTTTTTTTTTATTAAATTAAAAACTATAAAATCATTAATAACAAAAATAACAGATCCAAAAGGCTATTTTAGATTAAGTAAAAGATGATCCATGTTGCATAAAAGAAAAAAACATTTATAACTAACAATCAGACCATACATTGTTTATTGAAAAAACAACTGATATTCATATACCTTAAACTGAGTAGGTGCTTGAATCCCAGTTGTTTTATCCGATTCCATACCCTTCAGGTTAGGTAGTATTTACTTGAAAAATTCTAAGGTGTATAAACCTCATCATCTTACACCCGAAATTACTACACAAACAATATTTTTATATGCAGCTTTTCAACAAATAATTTTCGTTTAAGGCACAACAAATTTCAATTAATTAAAATAAAACAAATTTACATTAGAGTAAAACATTCGGATCATCGGACATAAAAAATCTGTAAATTTTGGAAGATAATTCCGGTCCAATTTTGCGAGTATTAACCAAAACACCAACACCGCGTCGGACAGGAATGTCAGCAAGCAATTTCAGACCCTCTGCTTCAGGAACGCTTCTGTAGACCTAGAATGCAAAACAAATATAACTAAGGATAATAATCATATTTTTTTTTTTCAAGTTCGCACCTGACAGGAAATGCCCTACTCAAAGAGGGAAACTTTTAATGAAATTTACCTTTCCTAAGATAATAAAAGTTATTGCATGGATAATATGAGTAGATTGACTCAAAGGAAAAAAAGTGACTTATTACTCCTAATATGACTAATACAAAAAATACTACCACTACTACTGCTACTAATATACTTTTTTTATTATTATTATTTGTTGTTCATATTACGACACTATACACAAAATGGCGACGATACTAAGTCGGAAGACCAACGTTAGATACGTCACATGGTCAAAATGATATACAATGACTACGGATAATGATAATAATAACAATAATAATATTTTTACAAAGTCTAGCAAAGAATGGGGCATTGTCTAAGATACCTTTATTAGGGCCTGAGGGGAAGGATACTTCTTAGCAATAGCTTGAGCTGCCTCAGGTCCAACATTATTAAATTGTCGTAATTGTTGATGCCAGAGTTTCAGGAGTCCCGCTCCTGATTTATCGATTTTGACGCAATTGACGTTGTAACTTTCAATATGCCAACTAAAATTGGTTCGCGCTTTTTCCAACCTATTAAAATAAATTTTATACCGACTTTCGTTCATTGAAAAAAAAAAATCGGCAATTAGTTTACCAAATAGATGCTAAAAAGCATAAAACGTCTATTAAATTATAAAAGATAAAAGTAATTTCTCGTAGATATCAAGAACATTTTACATGGTCCCAAAATGCTAGTTAATTAATAATAATAAATTTAATATGAAATATAATCAAAAGAATAAAATATATTAAATATATTCATACTTAAAGGGTTTTTCAGCAATTGCTTTTGCAACCTGAGCAACAAAATCTGCTATTTTGGAAGGATTTTCAAAGAACCTTGAATTTACTCCAAGTTCCACTTGAACAGCTACCAAAGCAGTCTCTACATCGATTCTAAAAATACCAAAAAAGAAATTAACAAATACCTTAAATTTTGTCAAACTATACACATAAACACTGCTAGTGTGTTTATTTAGACGATTATTAAGCTACACAAAATTATAATCACATTCCTGGGACACAAATGACAAAAAAAAATTTAAAAATTAATCAAAAGTAATCAAAAAGTAATCCCCATTGAAGTAAATTTAAAAAAAAAAAAAAATCTTAACTTAGTTTCAACTCAAAACTATTAAATACGTTACATTTTGATATTTAAATTTACAATTTTTGTAGTAATCTTTCAATTTTAAAATTATATCAAAAACTATTTCGTAGTTAAAATCGGTCAAGTAAGCAAATTTTTCAATACTGAAGATTTTATTAATGCCAAGGTTTCATTTTAAAATTTAACAAACAATTTAAAAAACTATTCTTCATAATAATAATCTTATGTATAGTATAAGAATAAAAATTTATAAAAGGCACAAGAACTTAAACATGTAAATCAGGTCTGTATTCTTTTTTTTTTTGTGTATAAGGTTTAAATGTATATAAATAATACGCTAATTTATGTGTATGACGTAATCTGTAATGTATACAAAAATAAAAGCACCAAAAACATGCAAAAAGGTAGAAAAAACAATGAAGAAAATACCTTGTAACCTGACTTAAATTAGATGCATTTTCGTCATTTTTCTTTCTCTTTTTAGGTCGCTTTAAATTTGAAGGATCTTCCGTATCTTTCAAAATAGCTTCTCGATAATTTTTATTTGAAGTCTTCTTTTGTTTCCTGATAACAAATGACAGTATAAAAGCAAGCTAAAATACAATTAATGTAAATCTTTCTACAGAAAAAACTTATAAAATTAGTCACAAAATTACAAAGAAAAATCCATCTGCCGGATATGCAATGAGTTTAATGATAAAAAAAAAATTAACCCTTTCTCGATGTATATTATCTTTTTCCTGTTACTCACTCTCTTTAGGAAATCAGTCAATAACCCAAGAAATATATTGAGATTAAAAGTTATATAAAGTTAATACTTATAATAATTTTCTCATGAAAATTAAAATAGAAAATTTAAAACCAAGTTTGCAATAATGTCATTAAATATCTGCTTATATAAAAATTTTACATAATGGGAGTTCCAAAATCAATACCGAGAAGTACTTACTTAAAAAATTCATCTACACCACATACAATTATAGTGATTCTTGAAGTTCCAGCAACTTCTATCAAGTATTTACAGTTTGAAATAAGTGTGTTACCAACGTAATCACCAAGACCATAAATCTGATTATAAACTTGATTTAAAAAGTCTTCTACCTTAATGATGGCAAGTATTTCCATTTCATCATCTTCCTGAAATGAAAAAAATAACACAAAGTTTTTTTTCACATTGCATATATAAAATGACTTAATTTATGTTAAGACAAATTTATTGATGTTTCATGTCAATGTTGACTGTACAGCTAAAACCAAAAAAATAATTTAAAAATTTTTTTGAGATAGAAACAAGACAATAAATATATATTTAAAAAAAAAAAAAAAAAATAGAATCAAGACAAAGTGTTAATTCCATGGTTTCAACTATTCTGCCCATTCCCAAATACCGAAAAAATAAATGCGAATAAAAACATTAGCAAAGAATATATGTTCTATAATGTTATTTGCTTTAAATACTTCTAATAATGTTCCTGAACTGTTCCTCAACAGAGCCTGAGTAAGATAAAAACAAAATAAAGAAAAGCTAAAGTCAGACTATTCACAAAAAGTAAAGCAAATCAAATTAATATTCAGTCCTTTGCACTTTACATTAAAACTTTTTAAATATTTAGCTTTACTTACTTACTTCTCTCGAAATAGGATTTTGTCTGGAAAATGTAATAGAATTCTGTATAATTTGTTCAACTGCTCTATATTTGATCTCCAGTTCAAGCAATTTTGATACAAGTTTACTCCCTTCAGGCACCTCGAGCAAATGACGATCGATTTGGACTGATATATACTAAGGAAAAAGAAAAAAATATATAATTTAATAAGGATAAACAAAAGAGTATGAATGAATATTAGAAAATGATAGATAATGTATTTTAAACCACATATGAAAGGTAAAAATTCAAATCTTATAGCCCACAAAAAAATACAGTAATTATATATATATATATATATATATATATATATATATATATATATAATATATATATATATATATATATATATATATATATATATATATATATATATATATATATATATATATATATATATATATATATATATATATATATATATATATATATATATATATATATATATATATATATATATATATTATGGTGGTAAAAATATTTTTTTGTGCTCCACCTTAATCTATTTTCTTGCTATAGATCTGGCTCCATTCTAAACTTTGCAGACTCTCATCCACATCATTGGTTATAAGATGTAAGATATAAGTGGTAATGTATGTGCATTACCACATCCAACCAATACAAAATTCCATTTACTGTGAAGAAAACCCTTCGATTCTAACCTTTAGACATTCTCCAGGTCGATAAGCCTTTTTAAGTAATTTCTCTTCTTGCGCTTTCTTTTTCATTAATTCTTTTTCTTCTTTTTTCTTCTCCCTTTCTTTTTTCTTCATCTCCCTTTCAATTATCTTTTCTTCTTTGGACTTTGTCCCAAAATTTACTGAACCACTTTTACTAGAAACTTGAGAAGCTTTAACAGTTTTGTAAATAACATCTGATTCAATCTATATATGAAAAAAAAAATTATTTCAATAATTACCAAATCTTGATAAGTGATTAAAATATTTTAGTACTCAGTAATATTTTCAAAACATACCCAATCTCTGCTTCCACATGGGTCACTCTTGGGGGATACAGTAATATCATTAATCTCTGGCAAGTCATCATCATCATCATCTTGAAAATAAATAAATATATATAAAATAAAAATAAAAAAAAAAAAAAAAAAAAAAAAAAAAAAAAAAAAAAAAAAAAAAAAAAAAAAAAAAAAAAAAAAAAAAAAAAAAAAATATATATATATAATATATATATATATATATATATATATATATATATATATATATATATATATATATATATATATATATATATATATATATATATATATATATATATATATATATATATATATATATATATATATATATATATATATATATATATATATATATATATATATATATATATATATATATATATAT
>SEYY01010458.1:30000-37500 GCA_009176605.1 Armadillidium nasatum
TATATATATATATATATATATATATATACTTACTCAACTTCATCCTCATCACTGGATATTTGATGAACAGCCCATGAAAGAAGCCATTGTTATGTATAAAAATCTATTATTTAAATACAAGCTGGCAGTTTATAGCTGAAAAATACATACTGTAATCAATAAAGAAATAAACTTTTGCACCTAATATATATATATATATATATATATATATATATATATATATATATATATATATATATATATATATATATATATATATATATATATATATATATATATATATATATATATATATATATATATATATATATATATATATATATATATATATATATATATATATATATATATATATATATATATATATATATATATATATATATATATATATATATATATATATATATATATATATATATATATATATATATATATATATATATATATATATATAATATATCTGAAAATAAAAATAAAAGTAAAAAATAAAAAATATAAATTTAATAAAGCAATTCTACCATTTATAAATTTTTCTAATATTTCATGACTATAAATATTACAACTAGAATACTTCACTATAAATAATAATCATTAACAAAAGTCCTGTAGAAATCTTAGCTATAATTATAGCAATAATAATAATACCATATTTATTAAATCAGTTTAAGGAAAAGTAAAAAATGATTAATAAAAAAATAAATTAACTTAATCAACCTATTTAAAAATATTAAAAACATTAAAAAATTATCAACTTTTTTCACTAGTTTTCAAAGCCATATCTAGGCTTCCTTATTCCAGTGATATTAGTAAAAAAAAATGAAGAAGCAAAAGAGAACATAAGTTAAAACGTATGAGAAAACAAAAAAAAAAAAAAAAAAAAAAAGTAACAAAGGTTGCTGTATTTTTTGTTTTTTTGTACGTTTTAACTTATGTTCTCTTTTGCTTCTCCATTTTTTTTACTAATATCACTTGAATAAGGAATGTACAAACTCATTTTCTGTGCTTCAGTTTACTCAAAGTAACTAAATGCTAAATTGAACACCTGAGTTTTACGCTTTCTCAAATGAGGGGTCCAAACTTGTACACAATACTCCAATACTGGTATTATATAGTTTACATATAACCTCCTTGCTATTGTAAACATTATGATTTATTATTCCTAACATTTTATTAACTCTGTTCCTGGCTTCCAGACTCATTACCCAAGTTCAAATTATTGCTAATAATCACTGAATTTCTGATTTTTATCAGACAGACACATTATATATAATTACCTAGTAATTTATTGAAACTTTCACTAACGAAGCCTGAAAGAAAAACGCATATTTAGTTATTTACTAAAGTAAATGAAAATCAAATTACCGCCATCCTAGCAAAATTGGCAAGGCCATTTTGAAAAATGACAAGAGTCAAGGATTTTGATATCATAAGCTAACCTATCTATAATATAATGGAAAAGATTCAATAGGATCTTTCACTACAAAAATTCTTCAATAATATTTTGTGCCTCAAAAAGAAAGCAGTCTTTACTTTATACTTGTAGTTAAACTTAGGAAAATATGTACTGCTACAACAGATGTTCAAGGTAATTAATTTCCTTTGTTGGTTGCAGTTTTGTATTTGTTTTATATCAAGTGCGATCACATTTGGCATATTTGATTTCTTATGTTTAAATGTTAGCTTTCAAGTCTTCAAGTGCATAAGGATTGTTTTTGAAAACTACACCTTTCATATATTCCCAATGGAAAAATATCTGAGGAGTAAGTAAGGATCAAAAGGGTTTGGAAATTAAATGATCACCAAACAAATTTTGCGCAACATGACCTTTGTTCAATTTGTAAAATTGACTGCTAAGTTATCCTGTTAAAACCAGAAGGCTCGTTTATTCACATCCAATTGGGAAATTAACTTTTGGATATGTCCATGGAAACCTCAACAGTTATATCTCAAAAATAGAAACTTTTACACAACGATGAGAATGTTATGCTCAAACATCATTCTCTATCTTATAATGCTCGTTCGCAAAAGTGTGAGTATTTTCACTTTTCCATATATTTGTCCTAATGAAACCAAGCTATGGCATTGAGATATATACAATCCAATACCTCAATTGTACCTGCATTAACAGAAAAATGAAACCAAAATCGATTTCTCCTGTAGAAACTGTCTTTGTCCTATGCGTCGAGAATCGAAAGTCTAAACATCGCACCAAGTTGTTATATTCTCAATCACTATCCCAGGAAAACATACATATATATATATATATATATATATATATATATATATATATATATATATATATATATATATATATATATATATATATATATATATATATATATATATATATATATATATATATATATATATATATATATGATTGTTTGGCTCCAGAGATGTAGAATGGAAGATCATTGGACTGAATTCGAGATGTTGGAGACGACATCATTGAAACCCAACACAAAATGTATCACAATGAGGACACTATCATATAAAACCTACATTTCTGAAAAAAATTATCTGGATAAGATGGAGTTGCGCGGCACCTGAAAGGATCTGTTGGTCATAAGTGTTCAGAAAGAAAGAGAATCTGGCCTCTCAAAGATAGTGAGTGAAGTTTCTGCAAGATTTCCAATTCCATGTGGAATCATACGTCGTATATAGTAGAGCTATTCTCCCTGAAATCTAATTGGAGAGAAAATAAAGAATGAATATTTTTCATTTTTGGGAAAAGACGGTTTGCTACTATATTTTCCATTAGCTTGTATATATAACATGTTAATGCACTAGAAATGTGGTTATTAGCAAAATTTATATCTTTCCCCTGTTTATTAATGGAGGCGATCCGAGCCTGTTATCGCATAGATAGGAAGAAATCTTTGACATACATGTGATTATTTGAAAAATTAGGAGAAACTTTGAAACGCACAAGTGGAAGTGGTGAATCATCTGATAAGACACGTTGTTTTGTCTCAGTGCTCCAACTTTACATGTAGAGGCCTCCCAAAATTCCACCAACGTGAACAGGTGCATGGTTGTAAGAGAGGGTTATCACCAAGGAGACAAAAAGTTCTTGGGGTTTCGCTAAAGGTGGAGCTGAGTGGGAATGTTCAAGATAGCAGTAAAATGATAGACAAATTCATCTGTTACAGCATCTGATATAGTAGTAATCAAGTCAAATATATCTGATCCGCTTTTGAAACAATTGCAGTGTCGGTAAGGTGTTTGCATGAGATTTTTTAAACAACAGAATAAAATTTTTACATAATACAAAATTTTAACTAATAATAATAATAATAATAATAATAATAATAATAATAATAATAATAATAATAATAATAATAATAATAATAATAATAATAATAATTAGGTTTGTATGGATTTTAAATCCTCCAAACCTGTGCAATAGGTCACTTCTGAATTTCTTTTGAGAATCAATGTATCATACACGCTGATTCAGCAAGCTTTTTTCTTCATGACAACAAACCAGTTATACAAATAATCAAGGCTTTGATTTATCAGATTTATTTGCAAGCTCTTATTACACAAGTTCTATTCTAATACAATGAAAGATCTGACCTAGAGGCGTTTTATGCAAATCTTTATCTAATGTGCTTGCGTGCTTGCGGGCGTATGTGTGTGTGTGTGTGTGTGTGTGTGTGTGTGTGTGTGTGTGTGTGTGTGTGTGTGTATGTGTGTGTGTGTGTGTGTGTGTGTGATTTTTTCACTTAAATTTAAATTATTTCTGTTTTTTTTTTTTTCAAAGCTTTAAACTTTTATACTTTAAATTTTTAAAAATTGCAAAGTAGTTCCAAACTTTAATTAAATCTCAACTTTTGGATTTTAAAGGTAAAAAACATAGTATAAGTAATACATTATTTATACTGTGGTAAAAAGGATAATAACAAAGACTTTAAAATTTTTATTAGAGTATATATATATATATATATATATATATATATATATATATATATATATATATATATATATATATATATATATATATATATATATATATATATATATATATATATATATATATATATATATATATATTATATTTGTTTTCGGTATTACAATATATTTACAATTTATTTTTATTTCTGAATAGCATATAAAATAAACCAGAATCAAAGGGAATACAAACTCTTATAAACAATATGGCATTAATATCTCCTCTACACCTCACTCTTGAAACAAAATTATCATAACAAAAAATAATATTTTCAAAATTCCTTCCACCGTTATATAAAATGAAATATATCGTCGCTGACACTGCAAATTAACCATTTATAAATCTTTTTGCCGTGTGGACAACTTTGCTGTTACTGGCCAGAGACTTTCCATTTCGTTCAGCAAGTTATAAATGATTATTTTAAGAAAAATATGAACCAAAGTACAACTATATTATTTTCGGTACACAGGACCATTTGCAGTGTCAACCTCCGACGATAAATTATTATTCATCCATATTCATCCATACTTATCCAAACTAGATTACATTTATTGGGTTTCTCAGATAGACTAGATTTTCTTCCCGGAATCCGAAGAATCGGAAGAAATAAGTAATACCAATTAAACTAACTGGAAGCATTTAATTTCTATTTTACTGATCAACAGTTGGGATAAAACTAATAATAATAATAATAAATCAGGACTAATATTCCTTATGAGGATATTAATCTTGGTGTTTCTAGTAAGATTTTGTTTTTAACTTTTCTTATTCAACTAAATTTTACAGATTTTAATAGTACATTTTTAGATTTTTCTGCTTTATAGATCAAAGTTTTACCTATCATACCTTCCAATTATTATTTGCGAATTCTTTTATTTGTTTTAAGTCTAAATTTTCGTAAAAGAGTAAACTTTGCAATATATTTTGTAATTGTATTATATTTAAAATTGGTTCTACATTAGAATAATATATTTTCATATTTTGAAAAGATTGGAGATAAATAAATTCAGTAAAAATGGACCAGGTTTCCTCCCACCTTCTCTCATAATAATAAATAAATATTTTGTACTATTATACATTTGCCTAACTACTGATATATTATCTTATTCTATAAATATCCCAGTCATCGCTTAAAATAATTTTGCTTAAAACTGTATTTTTATTTGGTATAGTAGCGAACTTAGCTGATTTCCCTAAAATAGATGATACACCTTTCAAGTCGTTATGATACTGACGATGATAAATATCATCATAAGGACCTTTCATTATATTAAAATTAAAACTCGTTTTAAGTTTTCCGTCTTCCTCTACAGGTTTGATCTTTATGTGAGCCAAACTTCCTTCGTCTGGTAGCCCCTTTGGACTGATTATAAGCAACGCTTTTCCTTCTTCGCTATTTCCGAGTTCCAATCCTGTTGGAATCTGTAAAGTTTTAGCAGTTTCAATAACTCTTTTATATTGTTCTGGCACTAATATTTCAAAGGGCTTATGAAGCCTTTTTACCCTTCGTTCATTATTTTGTTTAAAGTTATTTGAACCCAAGATTGGTTGAGAGAAGGAATTGGCAAAAGCTTCCTTTGTAGATCTCAAGAACTCCAAGTTTTCGAAATAAGATGGATCAAAAGTGACGGGTGGTTCGATTTCCTCAGTAGAATCAGTTGGTATTTCCTCTACGGAAGAAGCAGTTTGCTCCGAATGTCCGTTTGGATAATAATTTTGAAGGAACTTTCTAAGATTTTTCATGCCACCTTGTTTTGATAAGAAAGTGACGTTACCTCTTGTATCAAACCTATACCTCCTCTTATTCGGATAGATTTCGTGGACGATGTTTCGATTGAAAAACTTCTTCAGAGAATCGATTTGTTCTTTTTCAGGATCACCTTCAGTTTCTTCGGGGTTTTTACGACCTTCTTGTTTTGTCTGGATACTGGCGTGACGACGAAATATCGCTTGGTCGTCGTCAGAGATGGACACTGGAAAATCTGCGTCAGTTTGGGAACGAAGCCTCATTCCATATCCGTTAAATTCCGGAAGATAAATCTGAAAAGAATATATATATATATATATATATATATATATATATATATATATATATATATATATATATATATATATATATATATATATATATATATATATATATATATATATATATGATATATATATATATATATATATATATATATATATATATATATATATATATATATATATATATATATATATATATATATATATATATATATATATATATATATATATATATATATATATATATATATATATATATATATATATATATATATATATATATATATATATATATATCTATATATATATATATATATATATATATATATATATATATATATATATATATATATATATATATATATATATATATATATATATATATATATATATATATATATATATATATATATATATATATATATATATATATATATATATATATATATATATATATATATATATATATATAGAATGGCCGAATCTCATATAGGTTTAAAAGAAAAAATATTAAATATTAGACCTTGCAAAATGTTTTTGTGACGTTAAAAAAAAAAATTGGTAAAATATTAAAATGATGCAAGGCATCTTCAATCTACATTATCATATCTCAAAATTTTTGCAGAGTTTTTGAAGTAATAGTGAAAGTGCAAAATTTTTTAGTGTGATATTTCTTAGAAGGCTAGTTAGTTTGCATACTTAAGTCTTATTGCTTATGAAATTTACTAATAAGCTTTTTTGTATAATGCAGGCTTTGTTCATTATGTAAATTTTTGAGTTCGTTTTCAACAAATTGGAGATGATTTGGCTGTTGTTTTTCATTTATAGAAATGGGATGAATAAATCAACCTTGAAGTTATGAAGCACACCTCACAGCATTGCCATCAAGCATATTCACAACTTCTGCAATCTTAGTTTTTTCATAGTTTTTTCTCTAATTCCATATTCCTGAATCTACCAAAAGATAAGCAGATTCAGGAGCAAATTTTGAAAGAAAGTGCAACTTGTTTTTCTTGCTAAATCTGCCGATTGCTGCTAAATCTGTCAGTTTTTTCTTAAACATCGTAATATGGACTAAGTATACCTGGGCAATTTCTCAGGTACTCTTGAACTAGGATTCTTTAAATCATCAATCATCTTACATTTTTGTTATTTAAGAAAATACTGATCCTTTCTCTTCACTAAGGTATTACATATTTTTAGTGTTGATTCTTAAAAAAATATATACTATTCTAATCAAAATATATACCAATTTGGTATATACAAATGAATGGCAAAAAGGGGAAATTTCCATTGCCATCTACTCCTTTTGAGAATATTCAGAAGTAGAGCCAATGTTATTTTAAGACCCACTTGTCCCAATATTCAGCTTCTGAAAGTGTGGAAGTCAAAGAAAGTTGGAAAAATAATTAAATATACACAGAGGAAGTGAGTTACATATATATATATATATATATATATATATATATATATATATATATATATATATATATATATATATATAATATATATAT
>SEYY01010458.1:52500-57500 GCA_009176605.1 Armadillidium nasatum
TGAAGGAACGTACACCATGGGGTCAATGATATGTGGATGCTCAGGGGAAATATTTCGAAAAGCTGACCTTGATTGGTGTCTCTATGTTCCTCCATAACAACTTTAAGTGCAAATGTCTACGACACTAGATCAACCTTGAACAACCTTTGTATTTATATATATATATATATATATATATATATATATATATATATATATATATATATATATATATATATATATATATATATATATATATATATATATATATATATATATATATATATATATATTATATATACTTAAAACTTAGTTCCTCCATCTTTTTGCTCTACAATTTCCACATAACTAAGACATCTTCGAAAACACACAGCTCAATCCCTCGTCTGTCCTTAAAGAAATGGGACGTTGTTGGAGGGTTGAAGTGAGTCCCCCTTCTTCGGTACAGGTTGAATGAGCACACGTTTCTGGAAAGAAGGGAGGTTGAAATAGAAAGACAGAAACGAAATAGTTTACCAAGGCACGGTGCAAGCTCAGAAGCAAAAATTTTCAGAACCACAGGAGAGATACCATCAGGACTGTACGCTTTCTTGGTGTTAAGCTCAGAGAGATCAGAAATGACGTCTTCAGAAGAATTTACAATTTTAGGCATAAAGGAGTTGGAGGGGTTGAAGGAGTAGGAACGGTCAGGTATACGGGTAGGGAGATGCAACAAATGCTCAAGGTTGTTCTGGATAAAAAGTGGTAGGGGAGTTCACCAGCTGGATCATGAGAACTAGATGAAAGCCATTGGTTGTTGAACGTTGAAATCACCTAATATGATGATTTCAGAGGAAGGAGATGAAGAAGAAATAATGTGTTCTATTTTGGAGTTAAGATAGTCGAAGGATTTTTGGTAGTCTGTAGAGTTATGAGATAAGTAGGCAGAACTAATGAATTTAGTTGTAGAGTTACAAGAAAGTTTAATTAATTAAGCCATAAAGTATATATATTATATATATATATATATATATATATATATATATATATATATATATATATATATATATATATATATATATATATATATATATATATATATATATATATATATATATATATATATATATATATATATATATATATATATATATATATGTGTATGTATGTGTGTGTGTTATGTGTGTGTGTGTGTGTATGTGTGTGTATGTGTCAGAGAGAGAGAGAGAGAGAGATCGGTGGTAAAAATCAAAATTTAAACTTTGGTAAAAATTGAGTAAATTCATAGTATTTTTTGGGGTGGTTCCTTACTGCTGTGACGTCATAACTGCTTTTGCGTCATTGATAATTTAGGCGGAGCTTCGTGCATTTGAATTTGAGAAATTTAATACGTCAAAACAAATGGTCTACACAATAGTTGATATCTGATTACTCTCCTATCTTGTTCCTATTCTGTTTCTTTATTAGATACAATGATACAATAGTATAAAATATAATAAGATTACTTAGATATCATAGACTTTTAAGTCTATGATAGATACACACTACGGTAATTCAGTTCACAGTTCACAGTTCCTAGTACCATTATGCTAGATATGTTAACAAATGTTTATGTCTTATATTTTTTAAATGTTTTTTTGAAGTTTTGATAAGGTATCAAACTTTACTTTCATATGTTTGTTATCAAATTAATTGCTTTGTATTTTATCACTGCATTGATAATGAGAATTAATCTGAGAAATATTTTTTCTGATAATGGGCACTTATATATTGACCTTCATGGCATGTACAGAAGGTGTGATTTTAATTATGTGTAGCTTCAGCTAGAACTTAGCCGAAAAATTAATTATTTCTTTTATTATGTACTCAACTCACTGTAACTAAAATTATTATTATTATTATTATTATTATTATTATTATTATTATTATTATTATTATTATTATTATTATTATTATTATTATTATTATTATTATTATTTACTCAACTCACTGTAACTTTTGAAATTATTATTATTATTATTTTCAGATTTTGGAAAATATAATTAAAAGTAAATCTATTTAAATAATATATACAATGGGTTTTGTTAGTAATTTAAAAATTAGAGCAAATACTCTCTTTGAATATATTTTAATTAATCACAGGTAATATATATATATATATATATATATATATATATATATATATATATATATATATATATATATATATATATATATATATATATATATATATATATATATATATATATATATATATATATTTTTTTTTTTTTTTTTTTTTTTTTTTTATTAATATAATGTCCCTAGTTTATTGCATCTTATACTTTATTATCTTTCAGTTTTCAGTAATAAAACATAGGTGAATTCAAAGCAGCACTTCATACATAACCAAGGGTGTACTTACAGGGAGAAGTATATTCTGTTTTACATCTGACTTAAAACTCGTATACCTTGTATTTCTGAATTATTTCTATGCTATTTATCTTTCTGCTATTGTCATCAGGATTCATGAGAATTTTAAGTTCTCAAATCATTAACTGCTTCTCCAGAAAATAGGAAAAATCATTTTTCTATATATCAAAAGCTTTCAATATTTCCTTTTCTCTAAACATTTTTCAATGAGGTTTGGGATCCACATTAGTCCTCAAAACTTTTTCTTCACCACATTAGTCATAAGGTGAATGTTTTTATTGAAGTGGTTCCATTAGTTAACTGCTCATTTAAAGATGGAGTCTAGAGTTTTTCATCTCAAGTCTTTGACTCTCACTGTGACACAATCTCTCTCCAGTCTTTATTCTGCTTGACAGTCTTTTTACTTAATTGTAATCGTGCAATTGTTATTACAATGAATATTATTCTTCTGAACTCTTTAGTTACATATCCCAAATATTTAAGAGAGCTTATGACTCATCCCATTACACTGTTTTTATGTTCAAATCTGTTACCTAAAGCTTAGGATTAGATAATATTGAACTCATCTTACTGCATACTTTTATCTTTCCAACCCTACTACAAAAAAATTTAGGGTCATATATCTTTTAGATTCATTTTACTATACTTATCTCTTTTCTATCCAACCCTTTTACATAAAGTCTAGCATCAGAGATCTTTGTTTAATGCTTTATGTATTCCACCAGTAAATTCTGGAAAACTTTCTTCTATTTCCCTCATAATCTTTGGTTATATATATACTTTCAAATACCATTTATCTGGCATGCTGAACATTAGGTTGGAGTGTTTTCTTTGTTAGCCATTGTAAGAATTTTATATTTTCTTAGCATGGCATAAAAATGTAATTCTGGCATATATGATGAAACTTTACGTTAAAATATTTCCATTAATACTGAAGATTATTCCTTATCATCCAGAAAAAAAGTCATTCACTTATGATCACAAGTCTCAGGGAAATAAAATTATTTAAAAATATATTGATATTTATCCTACAGACTTCACAGAGAAAGGAAAAATATAAAGCTGAAGTATCATTACGCTTTCTAGAGTTACCATTGGGATTTATGATATACATATTAGGAATTATATATTATAATTATGAAAGTGTTTACTTTTGAATAGTTTTTAAGCATTACAGTACTTAATTTTTATTTTTCTATTATATTATTGTCTTAGCCTTTCTTCTTGCCTTGGTTGCTTATTGTTACTGCAAGTTATAACGAAGTTGTCTTAATCTATACCTTATGTTTAAACTAATTTTAGGGTATTTACACTTATAACTTTGAAGTGAAGTATTGACTAATTATATATATATATATATATATATATATATATATATATATATATATATATATATATATATATATATATATATATATATATATATATATATATATATATATATATATATATATATATATATATATATATATATATATATATATATATATATATATATATATATATATATATATATATATATATATATATATATATATATATATATATATATATATATATATATATATATATATATATATATATATATATATATATATATATATATATATATATATATATATATATATATATATATATATATATATATATATATAGATGGGTTATTGTTGTATTCTTTCTTCTTCCTCTCTCTTTTATATATGATATATATTATAATACTCGTTCTTGGCTGATTTTCAAATTAAGTTCTGCCCCTAAAAATCATGACAAAAAAGTTGCTTACGTTCAAAATCAGGTGAGAGCCTTTTAGTGAAAATATTGACATGCCTTGTTTTTTTTAGTGCCATTACTTTATTTCTAATTCTAAACCAACAGAAGAATTGATTCCTAAATATATTATGGTATTTGTTGTGTGTCCCATATTTGAGAACAGTCTCCACACTAGGGGCAGGAATTTATCATTACGTAATGGGTACTTTTAATTGACAGAGAGGAAGGAGTTATTAGCAACTTTCAAAATATAGAATGATTGTCCCTTGTATTCAAAGATATAATATTAACAACTTGTCCAACATCTCATACATCCTTGCTTATTATTTTTTTTGCCTGTTCACAATATTTTTCTTCATTATAGAATCACTTTATTTATATACATTTTTTCCAGCTTATATTACCGTTATTGATCTTTTATATAAGGGTATATTAAAATGTTACAAAAGAGAAACTCCTTTACCAGATATTATAATCTTTCTTTAAAAAAAGAAAGAAAATTTAATATAATATATATTTACATAGGAAATTCATAAATTGGATAGATCTTATCAATTCATGTGTTTACTAGCATTCTTTATGCTTCCCTATTCCTCCGGTTTTCTAAGTTCTTACATCGAAACAACACACGGTAGAAAGCCATATGAACCTATAAGAGACTGACCCACCCCGAGCCCTTCCAGAACATCTATGCAAAGTAAAAAGAGAATACTATATAAGCAAATCACAATGCCCTACACACTCACCAATTCCCAAAACACAAATCATGTATTATTAAAAATTCTACATTCACTACTGAAGACAAGGCATGAACTCGAAAAAAATAAACAATACAAATTAATGTCATTCGAAAAGGATAC
>SEYY01010458.1:60000-85200 GCA_009176605.1 Armadillidium nasatum
TATATATATATATATATATATATATATATATATATATATATATATATATATATATATATTATATATATATATATATATATATATATATATATATATATATATATATATATATATATATATATATATATATATATAGGGAACTGTTATTAATTTTGAGTTTTGATTTTATATAATAAAGAATACTAATTAATTTACAGGGGGTTTGGTGATGGGAACAGGGATAGAAACTTCTTCTCATAAATACGGATTATTTCAGCACATTTGCACTGCTTTTGAATTAGTTTTGGCAGATGGTTCTCTAATTACTTGCAATAAGGTTTGATTTGTGGTGTTATTTAACTACAAGAAGTTTATATGTATACTTAATTATTTTTCTTTGAAAAAAAATTTAATTAAAAAATTTTTTTTTATATAATTCTTAATCCTCATAATCCGTTCATTAGGATATTCTTTTTTTTTTTTTGTGTGTGTGTGTGTATCATTTGGTGCGATTGGGTTTCTCATTGATAATATTTATCCATTCAATGCCATCTATTTATTTACTCATAATTACTCTTTACTCTTATCTTGAGTCTACACTTTCATCATTCCATTTTTTTTAAGCATTCATTTTGATTCCTCCATCCTTATTCCTGGGCTAATCTATTAGGTAGGAAAGTTGATTACCATTCAAATGACAGGGTTGAGATTCTAAATAAGGGAGACATTGCTTTACCATCCATAAAAATTGTTACCTGGAGTATTAAAAAAGGTAGGAGAGGGTTAAAACCGTAAAATGTGCATGGCTGATCACCCATCACATATATCCAAGACCGTATATATATATATATATATATATATATATATATATATATATATATATATATATATATATATATATATATATATATATATATATATATATATATATATATATATATATATATATATATATATATATATATATATATATATATATATATATATATATATATATATATATATATATATATATATATATATATATATATATATATATATATATATATATATATATATATAGCGATTCAACAATTTTCTAACGTCTTATTCTACTGTAACCCAATTTACAGTCTTCTCTTCTTTTAGCTCTTTGTTTATTACTTGTCTCTCCACTTTCATATTTCCTCACCATTTAGCAAAATCATCCTATTGTGACCATTATTTAGTTTCCTCGTACTTCTCGCTTTCTTTGTCCCAAAGTTTATCAAACTTACCCATTTCATCCTTAAAATTGTAAAACTCATAAATCATATCATTCAAGTTTTTTTTGGTGCAGTTTCTTCCTATTCACTTGGAAATAAACTTCATATTTGACACTTTGTTAAACATCTGTCCTACCTGTGTCTCTCCTCTCACTCCTAACCCAGTTTTTGCATCTCATTGTGTATTTTTCCATTTATTTAAATATTTACACCCTTTGCAGAATAATTCGAATAAATATTTCTTCATGCAGCTTTCCTTTGTGGAATGTACTTTTTAACTGTGTACCCAACTTCATCCTCACCTTTGCAACATTATTCGTATCTTTAATTATTAAATACTTTTCCCCTTTTTCAAATGATGATAATAGTTGGAACATATATAAAGTTACTACCTTTGATTTTAGGATGAACATGCAAACTTATTTTACTCAGTTCCTTGGTCTTATGGGACACTCGGGTTTCTAACAGCTGTTGAAATCAAAATAATGCCTGCTCAACGGTAAGATTCCTTCGTTATGTATTTTTTTATTTAAATATATGAGTATATTTTTTTTTTATAGACATTGCAATTTTGTAACCAACTATGAAAGTACTAGAGCTCTTTAAATGTTTTAATTTACTGTATTTACTAGTCTATTTTTTCCTCCTAAGAACCAGGAGTTCTGTGCCTGAACATATATCTCACACTTTTTATATCAAATGTTCATAATAATAGTACTAATATTGGAATGTGAAAGATCAACATTAAGTAAACTGTATTCTTGCAGGTTTGTAAAACTGAACTATATTCCGTTGTTATTCTCAAGAGAGTATGATATCAACTTTTCTTTCCGAGTCTAGAAAAGAAAGTGAGAATGATTATGTTGAAGGAATAATGTTCACTTACAATGCCGGGGTTGTGATGACGGGAAACATGTGCAATTCTGTGGAAGAAGGAAAGGTAGTTTTTTTATATTTAATGATCATGTTCATTATACTTTTGATTTACATACCATTGACGAAGATGGTTAACAGAATTGATAAAGGCCTCTTTGTTGTGTAGTGACAATTATAAGTTTTCAGATTCAAAAAAAGTTACTTGGAGTTGTCTTTTCTGGTTTGAGTTATGCTAAACATTTTCATAAGTTTTGTAATTCCTTACCAATTGTAAACAGAAATAAAGCTCTTACTTATTCCATATTACTTTATAGTTTTCTGGTAACTAATATATGCTGTGATTTTTCTTTACAGCTGAACGAAATTGGAAAATGGTACAAGCCATGGTTTTTCAAACATGTTGAAAGTTACCTCAAAGCAGGAAGAGGAGTAGAGTACATTCCAATTAGAGATTATTATCACCGTCATACACGATCTATATTTTGGGAGCTGCAAGTAATTATGAATCAATTTTATGAAACATGAATTTAATTTTTTAAACTCATTCTACAGTTGTGCTAAATATTTTTGTGAAATTACCAATTAATAACTTAAAAATTTTGTTGTGTGATTACTTACAGGACATAATACCCTTTGGGAACAATCTGCTATTTAGATTACTCCTAGGTTGGTTGGTACCTCCTAAAGTGTCATTTTTGAAACGAACTCAAGGCCAGAAAGTTAAAGAATTATATGAAAATAATCATTTCATTCAAGATATGTTGGTTCCAGCTGATCAACTTAAGAATGCACTGGACGTATTTGAAAAGGAAGTGAAGGTTTGGCTATCATTTTTGGTAAAAAAAAAAAATGATGCACTAAAAATATTATAAATTTGAATCGCCCTGGCATTGCAGGGATCAGATTTTTCACTCAAAATTATATGGATGAAATAATACTTTAATATTAACATTTAATTTTTACCATCAAAATAGATATATCCCATGTGGTTGTGTCCATTCAAACTACCAGCTGATCCAGGAATGTTGCGACCTTTGGACGGGAAATGTTCTCTCTTTGTTGACATAGGAACATATGGGGTTCCCAAAGTTGACAATTTCCATCCAGTGGAAACGACCCGACGGGTGGAGAAATTTGTTCGAAATGCGAAAGGATTTCAAATGTTGTACGCAGATACATATATGACAGTTCACGAATTTCGAGAGATGTTTAATCATACTTTATATGACAAAATAAGAAAAGAATTACAATGTACAAAAGCCTTTCCAGAAGTGTATGATAAAATATGTCGTAAAGCAAGAATTTAACATTTAAAATTATCAATATTGGGTATCTGATATTTTAAAATTGTAAAAAAATAAAAATTTATTTGAACTGTTTTTCTTTATACAATTTCTTTTTTTTTAAATTAATTTTCGGATGGATCAAAGGGTTTGAACATTTCGGCAAATTTCAGAACCTTCTTACGTTGAGCATCAAAATTTTCACTTTTAGGTTTGCGGAATAGGCTATAATCTGCATCTATCATCCCACCAATTATTTCCTGAAAATTTATATTAAATAAATTAATCTTAAGATAAAAAGATTCCATTTTCTTCATAAATTTCTTCATTTCAAAAAATTATTTTACCTGAGCAAAATTATTAGGAAAAATTCTCTCATTCTCTACAACATGAGCAAAGCCGGGAGTCATTCCGAAATCTACGTAAAAATAAGGCAACCCTTTTGGAACTGCTTTTCTAACGTTTCGTCCCTTAAGATCAACGAGCTTTTTATTTTGAGCCCACTCCTCGTCACACTCTAAAATGGCTTTCTGAAACAAAACAAAACAAAACAAAAAAAAAATTTACTAATCTATGAAAATTATTTATTTCCTCCCGTATTTACTTCAAATAATTTTGAAACTGTTCCTGTTATTTACAGATTCGAATTTTTTCTTCGAAAATCTGCAATTTTAAAATAAAATGAGCCAATACTCTTTTTCGATTTCCAATAAGGAATAAACTATACAAACTAAACCTGAAAAAAACTACAATATTTTAGGTTGCTACATAGAAAAAAAACTTAACTGTTTGTTTAAAGATTACTACTTTTTTATTCCACCAAAGACAAATTACCAAGATCTTAGGTGAGGAGACACTGCAATTTCCTTCGAATCTCAATTTAAATAGTTACATGATGCAATAATAATAATAATAACTGGAGTGGAATTAAATGATAAAACTACTGTAATAACTATATTTATCGCAACAATTTGATATTCAAATTATGTCTTGAATATAATCGTGCAAAAATCTGTAGGTATAATTTTACAATTTATTTTCAATTTTGGCATCAGTTTAACTACTATACATATGAGTATAACAAAGCCATACACTTACTTTGAAATAAATTGGTGCCAGTTCCCCCGTTTCTTTTGGCATTGGAACGCACTGGATGACCATATGTGGAGTTTGATGTAACCTAGTTGCAGTTTCAAAGAAAACACAATCTTCATCATTTGCCGAGAACATTCTCACTAAGGCTTGTTGGTAATTCTGTGGTGAATGAAAGAAAATTCAATTTAGCAAGAAATGAAAAGGGGGGGGAACTAACTCAGAATATCGGATATGCATCTAATAATTTCAAGGAATTAACTTAAAATATATAAAATATTCATCTAATAATTTAAAGGTACAAGATTCTTTACATTCCCAACGAAAAGAATTTAAAATACACAAATGATTAAACACAAAAATAAAATTACCGCAGAGTTAAGAAATGATAAAAATACAAAAATTATTACAAACAAGGATACTTAATATGAGCCATGCAATTTAATTACTAAATAATAATATGGATAGCATCGGTTTAAATGCAGTCTTCTAATTCCTCTTTTGAAAATGAAGTAGCAAATAAACTTATGCCTATATGCTCGTGTCTAAAAAGGAAAGATCATTATACTCACTACTACTTCCTCCCACAAATCTTCGTCTGCCTGAGTAGCGCAGAGAACATGATTTATAGGGACAATCATGCAGTGTCCTTCTGTTAATGACTGATGATACGGAAGACTCACATAGCACTTGAAAAAACGATATATATATATATATATATATATATATATATATATATATATATATATATATATATATATATATATATATATATATATATATATATATATATATATATATATATATATATATATATATATATATAGTGATGGATCGGATGTCATATTTTCAATTTACGGATGTTGAATTTGGAATGCGGATGCGGATGCGGATAAATAAATTTCGCAAGTGTGGATGCGGATGTTAATTTAGATGAGGATGCTCCGCGATGCGGATGCCATCACTAATATATATATATATATATATATATATATATATATATATATATATATATATATATATATATATATATATATATATATATATATATATATATATATATATATATATATATATATATATATATATATATGTGTGTGTGTGTGTGTGTGGTAGTAAGTGCCGTCAGACATTATGAAATTACCACCACTGGGCATTTGGAGTGTTAGGAAGAGGGGGGAGGGGTAAATGGAACATTCTTGTACACTCAGATACTTAATGTATCGTGCCTCATTCACACACATCCTACACAACAGTTGTCTGTATGTCCGAATTGGTAATTTATTCTTTCACAAAACAAATATCAAAATTACACTCATTTTCGACCCATTTCAAAAAATGTCAAGGAATATAGTGAAGGAAAGGCGGTGTTTATTCTAATTTCCACTTTATTAAATACTGTTTTTCCTACTCTAAAACTGTTCTCCTGTTCTTCATTAAAACTCAGGTGTTTGAGCGATATGTCAGCAAACCTACTCTGTTCTTTCTTACTGTTTCTTCCCTCAGTTCACAGTCAAAGATTGATTTTTGTTCCTTAAGCCTCAATTTCGAAGTCTTTTGAAATTTCCATCTTATGTATTAGGTTCTTAACACCAATCTACGACTATATTCATCATCTGCTTACTTATCTCCGTACTCTATTGACTATTCTAAATTCATTAATAATTATAATTTAATTTAATTTAAGAAAAAAATAATATTTACCTTTTTCCCCAATGAGACTATCAAATGTTTCTTCATTAGTTTATTATCGACGCAATAATGACAAGCATCTAAAGCCTTTTCAGTTCTTTGGTGTTCCTAAGAGAAACGAGAAAACATTTATTTAATTATATAAAACCTTTTTCATATAATAAAAATTTGTACTGTTTAAAAAAAAAAATATTTTAATAAAAATTTAAAAGAATGAAAAATCATTAAATTTATATCGTTTCCACCAAAAAAAAAACAAATATTTTTTTTTTTTTTTTTCCATTTTCATTTTTCTGATTTTGATGACAGAAATGGTTTAATGATACAATTAAAAACAAGAACAACTTATCAAGTACAAAGAGATCAAGACTTTTAAAAAATAATTTTAAAAGCAAATTACAAATTCAACATTAAAATTGTTTCCCAGTTTAAAAACGGAAAACATAATCATTTCACTTATGATTTTTAATTATTACTTTATTTTTAAAGTGACAATATTATTTTCTAGTATGAAAAAATCATTTGAAAAATCATGACTAATTCAAGTTAATACAGCTTTTTCAAACACTGCATTTAGCTGCACATTACATAACAATATTATTTAATCAAACAAATCTACACGATTACAATAATATATATATATATATATATATATATATATATATATATATATATATATATATATATATATATATATATATATATATATATATATATATATATATATATATATATATATATATATATATATATATATATATAATAGAACACTATCTTACCCATATCGCTCTCTTTCGGTCTCGCTCTCTCTCCTTTTCCCCGCCCTCCTTCGGAGCAATTTTTGCAATAAACATGTCATCAACATCAAAATCATCGGACAATTTTTCAGTATTGTACTGCGGCATATTTTCCAGCAACGCAATCTGATCTTCAGCACTTATTGTCTTCTCCTTTTCAAACTGGTTTAAAAATACACGAAGAAATGAAATAAATAAATAAATTCATATTTAAAAGAATCATCACTGTATAAAACAATTTTTGTATAGAAGTAATAAACAAAAAAATTAACTTCAATCATTTACTAAAAAAAAAAAAAAAATAAAAAATAAAAAAATAAAGTTATTCTTACCATAGACTGAAGATCCGATTTAAAGTCATCCTTAAAGTACGAAGTTCTCTTCCCATCCGGACCGAACATTTCGGATTTTTTATTCTTCTTCTTTCCTTTCCGATCTTCAGAAGCTGTTGAATCGATAGGTCGTGTAAAACCTGGTAAAAATACAATACAAAATAAGAGTCAACAAAGAATGGCGAAACTTCAATAATTATTATTTATATTACTTTACCAGTTCAGATTTTAGGGACACTACCCTTAGTGTTAAATATGGTATCTATAGATATATTGAAATTTTGATTGTTTAACAAATATTGAATTATGTAAATTCAAAAAAAAAAATACACATGTATTTATTAATAAAATAATTTAAACTGTAATTGAATCAATTTTACTTAACACTATATATATATATATATATATATATATATATATATATATATATATATATATATATATATATATATATATATATATATATATATATATATATATATATATATATATATATATATATATATATATATATATATATACCAGTTTTATCTGTCCTGGTAAGAATAACAGTTTCACTCTCAACAGCTTTCGAATATTCATCCAAGATTTCTGGTTTTCTATTTTCTCTAGCTAATCGTGATGCCTCAAGTTTTGACTTCAGTTTCTCAGCAAGTGCCTAATAATAATAATAATAATAATAATAATAATAATAATAATAATAATAATAATAATAATAATAATAATAATAATAATAATGAGAGAAAGAGAAAGTGAAAAACAAAAGTTTAAGGAATAGTTTTGAAAGGTTCTCATACCACATAAAGGGTTCTCTTAACAACCAATGTACGGTACGTAGTCATTTACAAAACAAACCGAATTAAAACAGTCTTCAATGAGGGGTAATTACAGTAGAACTATCAATTAAAGTTGGTCCAATTAACTTACGGGTAATTCCTCTACAATATTTTGGGTTTGATACAAAGTTGAATATTTTTAGTAAAAATGCAAAACTTGGAAATTTTGTTGATCTTAGAGATTGCAACTGAAGTCTTACCCAGGAGGAAGAAAACTTATTCTTTTTAACACAACAATCTACCAAACAAAAAGAAAACTTGGGAATAATAAAAAAGGGACATTGGTACTCACAGTGTTCCCTAAAAGCTCCGCTTTTGTCAATTTTGCAGCAAGTTGGTTCATTTCCTTATCAGTAAGAAGTGGTACATCATCTGAGTACTTTCCCTATATATATATATATATATATATATATATATATATATATATATATATATATATATATATATATATATATATATATATATATATATATATATATATATATATATATATATATATATATATATATATATATATATATATATATATATATGAAGATTATGTATCAATTGAAATACTCAATTTATTTAAAGTTCATCTTTTATGTTTAGCCCGAAATTATGTTGAGAAACTAGTTACACTAATAAATACTTTTAATTTATAATATAAAAAAGCTAAATACAAAAATATTTTCAAGCTTATCTTCCACTCTTCAAAGAAAAATCGAACTTCATATAATTTCACTGTACCTAAACAGTATTTTAAATTTCAATAACCTGTTGAGGGCTTGAAGGTTCACTCTTCTCTGTTCTGTTCTTTGGCGAAGTCGATTCATCTGATGATGAGGATGATGATGAGGAAGAGGATGACGACGATGAAGAGGAAGAGCGTCTTTTTATGACCTTCACTGGGTTTTTATCTCCTTCTGCTTCAGAGTTACTTAAATTTGGCTCAGTACTTTTCTTTCTCCAAGAAGCTGAAAAATTTTTCCTTAAACTTTGTTTAGGACTTTCTTGGAAATACCTATACGAAATATATATATATATATATATATATATATATATATATATATATATATATATATATATATATATATATATATATATATATATATATATATATATATATATATATATATATATATATATATACACTGTATTACAAAATGCAACGTATTAACTGGAAAAGCAGTGTCGACTGGATTTCTTAGTGGTGCAGACAATATAGACGAAATTTTTTTCGTAATGCAACAGACTCAGGAATTTAAGAATGCTTTAACCAATCAAGAGATTAGCTTGAACGATGGGACAGGGGAAAAAATTGAAGATTCTTTTTCATCATCTCAAAAATCTCAAAAAAAATCAATGATCTCTAAAAAAAAAAAAAAAATCCAAATATTTATGAATAACATAACATCAGCAGATGACTACAAGACAGAAATTTAAATCCAAATATTACCAAAGTTGACAACAAAAAATTCCTACCAAAAGCAATTTGACATTTAAAATACCAAAAATCCACTTCCTTTAATAATATCTATGAGTTGATAAAAGATTTTACAAGCGGTTTGCTTCCCTGTTTGATTAAACAGCAAAAGAGTTAACTGGTTTGCTTTCCTGAAAGTATTTTAAGAACCGGTTTGGTTTAACCGGTTTCAGCTCCCCACTGCCTATATACATTTTAACATATATTAATATTTTAGTAAAAAAGGAAACCTACATTTATCTCTAATTTTACCTTGGCTCATCCATGTCCTCTTCTGGTGGCTTTAAGAGCAAATTCCCTCTATGGTTAGATGGATAGAATTCATCATCACTTTCTGGTTTCATCATCTTCGGCTTCTCTTTTCTAAAATAATAATAATAATAATAATAATAATAATAATAATAATAATAATAATAATAATAATTTTTGATCAATCTATACATTTCTATACTATCCTAACATTTTATTACTTTAGCTATAAAATACATGTTAATAATAATAATAATAATAATAATAATAATAATAATAATAATAATAATAATAATAATAATAATAATAATAATAATAATAATAACCTACTTTGATATATTTTGTGGCACTTTTCCATCATTCGTTACGTATTTTTTCTCCTGAGATATATTTGCTTTGTTTTTATCATCAGTACCGCTGCTACTACTATTACAACTCCCACTATGTTTAGCTATTTTATGGACTTTTATATGATCGAAAATCTTTACTTATTTTATCTATACTTTTACTTCTACTGCTGCTTCCACTTGCACTCCTAAAACTACTGTCACCACCACTACTACTACTGTAACGTCTCTTCTTCTTCTTTTTACTGTCTATATTTTCTGCTCTAAGATCTTGAATTATTCTTATACATACCGCTGCTATCAGAATTCTCTTTATCTCTACTACTATCTCTTTTGTCTCTATTCCTACTCCTACTTCTGTCCTTACTCCTACTTCTGTTCTTACTCCTATTTCTGTCCTTACTCCTACTTCTGTCCTTACTCCTACTTCTGTTCTTACTCCTACTTCTGTCCTTACTCCTACTTCTGTTCTTACTCCTACTTCTGTTCTTACTCCTACTTCTGTTCTTACTCCTACTTCTGTTCTTACTCCTACTTCTGTCCTTACTCCTACTTCTGTCCTTACTCCTACTTCTGTTCTTACTCCTACTTCTGTCCTTACTCCTACTTCTGTTCTTACTCCTACTTCTGTCCTTACTCCTACTTCTGTTCTTACTCCTACTTCTGTCCTTACTCCTACTTCTGTACTTACTCCTACTTCTGTCCTTACTCCTACTTCTGTTCTTACTCCTACTTCTGTCCTTACTCCTACTTCTGTCTTTACTGTCTACTTCTGTCCTTACTCCTACTTCTGTTCTTACTCCTACTTCTGTCCTTACTCCTACTTCTGTTTTTACTCCTACTTCTGTTCTTACTCCTACTTCTGTCTCTACTCCTTTTATCCCTACTCCTACTTCTATCCCTGCTTCTATTTCTGTCATTACTACTTTTAAATGTACTGCCTTTATTCTTTCTTCTACTATCTTTCCCGCTCTTAGCAGAAAAACTCTGATATTTATTATCTTCATTCCTACTGAAATTTCCACATTCTCTACTTATTTTTTCTGAAGCATTCTTTTGAATACTTTCACCTTCAGTCGTCATCTTTCCTTCTGCCTCATCAAGTAGTTTGTTAAATTTTTCCAAACTCTGAAAAATTAAAGCAACAAGAGATGTCAGAAACAGATAAACAAATAATAATAATAATAATAATAATAATAATGACATACAGATAGAAAAAGCAACGTAAAATTTTATTATTAATAGTAACTAAAATATATATAAATTGCATTCGGAAAAAAACAATTTTAAAACTACAATAATTAATAATAATAATAATAATAATAATAATAATAATAATAATAATAATAATAATAATAATAATAATGGCATACAAATAGTTAGAAAAAGCAACATAAAATTTTATTATTAATAGTAACTAAAATTTATAGAAATTTTTTGAAAAAAAATAATTACAAAATAACAATTATTTATTGTCCTTCACTTTACATACGAGAACAACTTGACAATATTATGCATAATGCATGATTATAAATGAAAACATTTTCATGCCAATCCCAACTCACAAATGAGGTCAGTGAAGACAGTAAATATAATAATTAAATTACTATTTATGGAATTAAATTTTAAAAAATGTATATCTTACCCCCCATCTATCTTTGGCAACTTCTTCCAGAGTTCTTCCTTCTTCTACTGCTTGATCTTTGGCCCTTTGTAGGGCTTTCCTAAGCCAAGAAGCATCATAAGAAGAAGTCTTCACCTTTACTGACTGAGGAGGCTTGATTCCTGTAGAGGAAGACCACTTCCTCCTTCTTTATAGTAGGGGTTAAGTTCTCTTGAATGAGAACCAGGCTGAAGAATAGAAAATTTACATATATATATATATATATATATATATATATATATATATATATATATATATATATATATATATATATATATATATATATATATATATATATATATATATATATATATATATATATATATATATATATATATTACCTTTGACTCATCTTCTTTTCTCTTCTTTTCTTCCAATCTCTTAAGAGCTCTTGAAGTTCCATCCGAAATTCGCATTTGATCTCGCGTTTGCGTTTTAAACAGTGATGAAATCTGAAACATTAGTAAGTTTCATTCATACGCTATTATGAGTTAACTAGTTAAGTACTAATGTACATTACCTTTAGTACATGAGCCAAGAACATACAGATAGAAGAAAAAAACTTTGCAACCCAAAGTACAATGATGACGAAGTGAATGGAGGGAAAAATGTTTTACATTTTAAAAAGTTTACATGGGCTTCTTGTTAACATGATTAGTTGATATAATTAGTGAGAGGGTGAGGGATTGGAGTAATCAACTATTTTTCTAGAACCAGAATTAGAAATATTTCCATTTTTTTTTTACTACAACCTCAGTTTCATAGATGAAACGGAAGAATTTCTTTTCATAAATTTTTTAACAAATATATTTTGTAAGTTCTTTCCATTTTAATAATGAACATTGTTAGTTGGGGAGAATTATAATACTAAAAGTATAATTATATTATGAATATTTATTTTACGAATAATTTATATTCGGTTTAATTACCACTGCCTTAAATGCTTGCTCTATTCCACAGCAAAAAAAAAAAAAAATCAAGTTCTGAAAGGGGCATAAAAATTATAACTTCTTAAAAAATTGCTTAACAGAGAAATTATTCTAAAAACAACCCCCCCCTCAAGACCCATTTTTGGGAACAGTTTAAACTACTATTTGAAGAATGTAGAAAGATGAAAAAATTGATATTTTAATAGGTATTCAAACCAAACAAGGTTATTCTGAGCAGAAATGAGATCCAAGATCAGTTGTCCCAAGGTCACCTTTCTAATTATCACAGAGATAAAATATATATATATTACTTAATTCTATAAAAGATACATTATTTAAACTTACTTCCATCCATTCTTCTCTTTTTTGAGGAGTTTGTGCACGTTTTTCAACCCAAATGGCACTACTTTGATTGTCTTCTTGATCACTTTCCTATTTCATATATATATATATATATATATATATATATATATATATATATATATATATATATATATATATATATATATATATATATATATATATATATATATATATATATATATATATATATATATATATATATATATATATATTAATATTTATATAATATATATATATATATATATATATATATATATATATATATATATATAATATATATATATATATATATATATATATATATATATATATATATATATATATATATATATATGCAGTCAGAGAATGGAGGAATGATACTGACACAGCAAAACCACAGAGACCATGCTTAAAGGAACAGGGTAACGGAATTATTCGGCTTCTGACCATGTTTTCAAAATTACTTGACTAGTGCGGTTCAAACGGTAGAGTGATTGATTCACGTGTTTGAAGGGGCCGGTTCGATCCTGCTTGGGATCCTAGGGATATGTTACATAGAAAAGTTCCTCTCATCGTGAAATATGAACTTTTAATTAAAAAAAAAATAAATAAATAAATAAATAAATAAATTCAAAATTAGTTTCTATAGTATCATTTTAAAAATAAAGCAGCAAAATTTTTCCCAATTATCCTGTCAAAATTAATTCAATTAAAAAATAAAAAAAAGGATGGTCAGAGAGTTAATTATAATAAATATCATGTGATATTGCGATCTACATCAAGAAGGTAACAACTTATGATTGCTGGAGAAAGAGAATACCATAGATTCATTAGAAATACTCTATAATCCTTATTTTTCTTCACATTAACATGTAATGATGTGCAAAAAGATGAATATTGAGCTCATCACCTGAGGTCTCTGGACTCATTTCACAGAATGGTAAAGTGGTGTATAAACTTTAATAGGAAGATAATGATAATTGGATTTTCCTAACAACAGTAATTTGTGAAGACTATGTGATGCTACTAATGTTCTTGGGAAACTTTTCTACTGATAAGCTGACCAGTTTGAACTTCAAAGTTCAAGCACTGATTTTTGCAAGAACTTATCAAAAACATATGTTAACTAGCCTTTAAATTTTAGAAAAAGAAGGAATTAAAATTTTGAAGCTTTTCAGTAAATATCTTCCATTGCTTCATTTTTAAAATAAGGTGAAATATTTGAAAGAGTTAGTTAATTGAAAAAAACATTCTCGAAAACTGGTCAGAAATTCAACTATTTCATTAATCTCTTTCACAAAACACTATTAATTATCACATTCTTGTGTTTCTTAAGACCTCCCACTTCAAAGTCTCTAATTTTTTATCTTAGATTTCTGACTAAGAAATATTGCATACCTAAAATCAATAGTACATTAGTGCATTTCAATGGCACTAAATGTAATGAGTCAAATAAGTTTTATAAGCTATAATAATAATAATAATAATTGCAATGACAAACTAAAAAGTTTGAGAAAGTTTAAACCTACTGAAGTGATGATGATGATGATGATGATGATGATCGTGACCTTTTCCTCTTCTTCTTTTCTTTTTTTTCTTTCTTTTCTTTTTTTCTCTTTTTATCCTTCCCATGCTTCTTCTTTTTCTTCTTTTTGGGATTAATTTTATCTTCAACAGAAGGAAGCATCCATGTTGTTTCTCCTCTTTCATGTGCTTCTTTTTCTCGTCTTTCTTTTCGTTCATAATCCTCTTTAGCCTAAAAAATTAAATTAAAAAAAATTAAAAACTTTGAATGTTTCTCCTCTTTCCTGTGCTTCTTTTTCTCATTTTCTTTTCGTTCATAATCCTCTTTAGCCTAAAAAATTAAATTAAAAAAAATAAAAAACTTTGAATGTCAAAAGGAAAAAACAAATTTCTAAACTACAAATAATGGTAAAGTACAACCAGATCTCAAATTCAAATTTTAATAACTTTTTACATTCAATTTTGTATGTCTTTCAATATTAACGAGAATATTCCAATATATTTAATAAACACAGAATATTTCATCCACATGTCTTATCATATCATATATACAGCATATATATCTTACATCATCAGATTAAGTATTCTCATAGCATACTCAAACTAATAGACAATACTATAGTATGATTTCATCATCATATCAAATCAAACCTAGCATACAACCAAAGGGCTCTAAAACCACTCAATTACAGATCAACTGCAGGGGATCTTATCATTCTTCACACTATATATATATATATATATATATATATATATATATATATATATATATATATATATATATATATATATATATATATATATATATATATATATATATATATATATATATATCAAGTTCACATCTCACAGGCATTGCCCTATTCGAGGGGGAAACTTTCTTTTGAATTATCACTTTTTCATCCAAAACAAGTTCTTAAGAGGTTCAATGTTCTTCGGACAACCTTGAAACTTTCCATTCTATGGAGAGTTTCATGTTAGCTCCTTACCTTTTATATTTGCATAATCCTATACAGGTATATATATATATATATATATATATATATATATATATATATATATATATATATATATATATATATATATATATATATATATATATATATATATATATCTATATATATATATATATATATATATATATATATATATACTATAAATATATAAAATTTAAATTTAAATAACAAATACCTTATCCAAGATACTTTGTCTTGCTTCTCTTTCAAACTGCTTCTTATTTTTTAATTCAGTCGAACTTTGAAAATTTATGAGTGACATTTTAAATAAATCTTTCAAAATTAATAAATAATGTAAATTACTTCTCAATTAACTGAAATGTAAAAGAAAATCAGAATTAAACACTCAATATACAAAGTCTATGAATATATAGAAAGAACAAGCAACTGTCAAAAAGGTGAATTTGATAAATAAAGTTTTCTACATATTTTACGAGTTCTTTAGTCAACAAATCCAAGTATTTACATAAAACTTGCTATTATATACGCATGGGGTTTTGGTATCAGTGTCACACTGAGGTATCAGTCATTTACATTATTTTTGTTAAAACCTAGACAAACACAAATACATTTTCTAGTTTCAAGAGATAATCAGGAAAAATATCCCAACTAGGCCCTATTTCAAATATTTTATCATAGTTTTAAAGTTTTGAGTAATATAAAATAGTTAGTTTTTTGTGTTAAACAGGGCAAAAAGCTAGTTGACTTGAATGGATAATTCTAATTCACAGAATATATAACTGTCCTGCAACAAAGGTAGGTTTACTTTAGTAGGGCTCGATTCCCCCCTTATTTGAAATGTAGAAAGAATTTCCACCTTATTAATAAGAACCTGAAGAGTCAAAGAATAAACCGAACATTTTACAGAGACAGTCAAAGACCCTCCCTGGCTACTAGGCATTTCTTCACAATGAGGGAGAATATTTAATATTATTATACTTTGAAATGTTTCATACTCCACACCTGAACCATTTTATGAAGTAAGAATAACAAGATAAGGATCTATTAATTTTTTCGTTTATTTTATTATTATTTTTTTAGAGCATACCTTACCAATGAAGTGCATGCAAGTGCCATAGTAAAAATATAATTAAAATTATATACGTTGTATATATATCTATACTGCGGAATATCATTTGACTGTGGAAATACCCATCCTCCCAAACAGAAAAATAACTGCCAAAGTATAAACAAAGTTTACTCACAGACTAAAAAAATCGCTAAAATAAACATTGCAACCTTTTTTCCGGAGAAGGAAGATTTAAATGACGTCACTACCATCATCTTCAATAAATCATGAAAACGTCACAGATCTAGCAAATTACCGTTATCCAGACTTTTTAAAACATTAGATTTCATTACTTAAATTTATTTTTACCATAGCTGTGTTTTTACGACTATGATTTGACATCGCTGTTCAGCCTCCGTTCTATGTTTATTGTAGTGAGAATTTTATATTTGGGGTTAATAGTGGGGTTCAGAAATTGAGCAAAATTGAGCGCAAGCTTAAAAGTTAATCCGTCAATTTTATTGGTAGAAAATATGCAGCCAATTACCTAGGTCTTAGATGGAATTGATGGGACAGTCTCGATAGGCCCTTGTGGCTTCTAACTGTCTCTATTTTCCTATGTTCTTTTGTTCCTGCGTAGTGATCCTCTCGTTTTTCTGAACGCTAATTTTGATCACAACAAAACAAACTTACGAACAAACAACGATGAATCCAATGATGAAAACAAACACCTATAGGTAAATTTTGGAGTACCGTACAACTTACATGCCAAAGAAATTGTATATTGAATAAAATGTGTCCTCCCAAAAGGAGAAATCTTCACATTTGCCTCCGCTTATTTTGTTCACATCTGTTCAATAAATTTTAAAGTAAGTCAAAATATTTTTCAAACCACTCATATATTGTGAATTACAGCATTTCTTCCAGTTTTAAAATAATTTAAATACTATCACTGTGCACTTGTAATTGAAGGTGAGCAAGAAAGGTTCTTTCTCTAATTTCTAACCCTTGGCACTAAGTAAATATATTTATAAATGCATTAAAGGTACTGTCCCGAAAAGCCGTTAATGATTATTATTATTATTATTATTATTATTATTATTATTATTATTATTATTATTATTATTATTATTATTATTATCATTATTGTCGTTGCTGTAGTTCTTCTCATAGTTGATGTAATATTTGTTATTACTTTTTATATACTTAATTTTAAAGTTTTATCATTGCTCTGTGTGTGTAAATAAATTTTATTATTTTTTTGCTATTTATTTTTAAGATTGCTTTAAATTTTAATTTTAAACAATCAATCATATAAATAAGATATATAATGTGGACAAGCCAGTATCCAGGGGTGCCAGTACGGGCGCAGCCCATCCTGTAATTATCTTTGCCCGTCCTGGGGCATCCTAACGACATTTTAGAGATTAGAAAACAGAAACTGCAAAAAAATTATTTAAAACTTTTCTGCTTTGATCAATGAGAAGGATCCAACATCTCTGTACAGTTTTAATTTTTGAGTAAATTTTAATGACCCATTATATTAAGATGGCAAAATCAGGATTTTTGGTGCTTGAGGAAAAATTCACAAAAGATATAAATCATGAAACTATTCTAAAAAAAATCAACAACCGTAAATAGAGACGTTAAAAATTGCTTTAAGATAACCATTTAGACCCTACATGCGTAAGTTAAAAAGTTCATTTTTTCTTAAAGTCTAATCGAGAGAAAAAAAGTTAAATTAGGATTTTTATTTTTATGAGTTCAGCTTTTATTCCATTCTTCTTTTTCATGCTATATTATCATTATAATTTTCTATTTGTTGCGGAAAATGACAATTTGTATATCGAACAACTATTAATAATTATACAGGGGGATTCACATAAATGTTTAAAACTTTTCAAGATGGAATGTGACATCATCACAAAGAAATTTCACCGAAAACTTATAGAACCGTAGTCCGACCTCCTAAACAATATGCAGATCCATGGTATTCTCAGTATGTGGTTTCATACGACTGTTTACCATCCCTTTAACTCAGGTGAGTTGGTATCAATGATCTGACTCCATGGCCTCCCAGGTCCCCGGACCTCAATCCTTGTGACTTTTATTTATGGGGTCATCTAAAGCAGCTGGTATGTGGGGAGGAAATTACCGACAGGCAACATTTACTGAGAGGGTAGAGGAAGGCGCAACGCGTATTAGGAACATTATGGACCTCCGGCAGTTGCAGGTCAGTATGGCTTCCGATGCGAGTTATGTATCCAGATATTTCTGAACACCCATTGTAATGGTATCCCCCCTATGTTACCTGCCACGTAATAAATTATGATGTATTATCGTTAATGGTGTTTGTTTCATTCCCAAATTGTCCCCTCGATATCACGTAAATGAGAGGCTTACGGTCTTATATTTATTAGATTTAACTTCTTTGTGATGGTTACCTTCCATCTGTCAAAGTTTGTAAGCATTGATGTTAATCACAAGATATGCAGGGTGTTTGAAGCATAAATGTGAAGTCTAAAAGAGGTGAGTGAGGATGTCATTTGGAGCCATTATGACCATATATGTCAAATTCAAAATTTCTCACACTTTGGGTAATGACATATGTGGTATATGGTCATAATGGTTCCGAATCACCTCCTCTAAAACCTATTTTTAGTCTTTACATCGACGTTCTAACACAGCAGCAGTGACAACAAACAACATAAAACTATTAATTTAAATATAAATAATTGCACAAAGTTTTTGGTCCTATTATACGTATACAGATATGGGTAAATAGGAAAAAATGTACTTATAGTTTTGCCCCTCCTAGAAAATCTTTAGTCCATCCTCAAAGTTTGTTCTGGCTACGGGCCTGAATGTGGAGGTTATTCTCTCCACTAATAGTAGCAAAAATGATCCCATGAACATGCATCGGAAAGATTAGTTTTTGAGATTCAAGATAATCTTTGATCTTTGTATATGGCTGCTGAATCCGTAGAATTTAAATATGGACATAATTTTATCAATGTTCATCCGATTTACTTTTTTTTCTCTCTCTCTCTCCTTTAATTAAAGGAAATTTCTTTTTCTCAGGGTTCTTCGTGCCCGAACCTGATGCCTAATTACATTTTGAAAATTTCTTAGCTCTTCTCCTATCTATATCCCAAAACAGTTCTTATGATGCTGATACTTTTCTATATTGCCGTCATACATAACATGAAAGTTAAATGCAGCACTGACGAGCTCGATCTGAAAGTCAATTCTGAGTGTTTGTCTGTCTCCATCCGTTTATATTCTATTGACATTTGAAAAGGAAAAAATAACAGTTTTCGACAGTTTATAGATCAGCTTATATAACGTTAGTTGAAATAATTTGAAACTTGATCTATATAAAGAAGAGTCTATAATCTAAAAATTATAATAGAAATTTTTATACTTTCCACCAACACCCTAAAGAAATTCATTTTTATTTATTTATTTATTTTATTTTATTTATGCAAAACGCGTATTGCGACTAAACACACTCAAACACTCAACCCGGGAGAAAGAGGGCGTTCTTTATCTTTCTGTAAGCGATCATTATCAACTTTTATTGCCCTTACTGAAATGTTAAAATAATATAATAACTTAAGATTGAAAAAAGGACTGGGTGAAAACCTAATGATAATGTCTCGACGGGAGCTCGTTTGCTCAAAAGTTGAGGACTCAACGAAAAAACATCTAGTATATTGTACTTAGTCGTAACATACGATGATTCGATCCTAGGAGAAGTAAGCCTCCTTTATCTTCCCGTAGGTAATTTTCATTTACCAACTTATTCATTGCGGTTATTCCAGTGGTTAAATAATTTAAAAACTTAGGATTAAGGGAAAAACAGGTAAAAACCTGGCTATGATGCGTCCACGGGAGCGTGTTTGCTTAAAAGTTGGCTTGAATCAGCTTTTGTTTTAAGTTTTCAGGACGGTTCACAGAGATTGGCAGAGTATATACAGTAGTGAGATTACCTTCCCGCAAGTAACTTTTATTAACTAACTTCTTTATCACAATATACATATATATATATATATATATATATATATATATATATATATATATATATATATATATATATATATATATATATATATATATATATATATACAAACAGAAATTAAGTTTAAAAAAAAAAAAAAAAAAAAAGCAATGTATCCTTTTCTACAATAAAAATTTAATTGAAAGTGCAAAAAACTTTTCTTTAAGATTACTTTTGGCTCGTGAAATGCTGCTGCTGAAATACCTCAGAAGTCAGAAAACAAAATTAGGAACTAATTTTTTACATAACTCTTACTAAAAAGTTTGTTGCTGAAAAAGATATAGTTTATCACCTTCAATTATATATATATATATATATATATATATATATATATATATATATATATTATATTATATATATATATATATATATAATTATATATAATATATATATATATATATACAGTGGTTGCAAGTTTGTGCAACCACTACTATATACACTAGTAGTGTACAACTGTTATTATTATTTTTTCATTTTTAATTTTTTTAATAGGATTAAATATTTAAAAATTGAATTGCATCTTAATATAATAATACTCCATTTAATGCAAAAAAAAAAAAAAAAGAAAACGTCATACAATTTTGATTAGTTATTCAAAACCAATAAAAGTTTACAAAAATTTTGCAACGCAATATTTAATGTATACGGATGAGAGGAGTGTGTATGCACAATTAGGGCGCGAGTGTTTTTATACGTGCAATTTTATTTGCAAGCAAAAGTACAAACATTGTGAAAGAAATTTTAATAAATATATAAATATTTCAATTTTTTTGTGCTTCACAGTTTAAAATATTTTTATTATTATAATAAAATAAATAAGTTTTCATTGAACAAAGGTTCTTCAATAAAACTTAGATTTCAATGCAAGTTTCCAAAATTTAATTTCAGTAAGCTTTTATACTTGTTTGCGGAAAAAATTGTTTGTCTTGACTAGTCTTCTGTATCGGCAAAGGATTTGCAGATTTGTATTAGGGTCACCGACCTTCGAACGAGCATAAATTTCTGATGAGAAATTTGTAGCTTTTATTAGACAGAAAAATGTACTATAATATATGGAAGAAAAATAGAAAAAATAAAAAAAAAAAAAAAAAAAAAAAAAAAAAAAAAAAAAAAAAAAAAAAAAAAAAAAAATTAAAAAAAATATTGGGAGTATTCTTCTAAATCTACTTCTATTGCTGAAAATTCTTCCTGTTCTGTCCTTATTTCTACAATTTAAATGTTTGAGCCAAGTCAAGTCTGAAAAAGAATTTAGAGACTAGTTTTTGACTTGACTACAAATAAAATTTGATTTCTAAATCTAATTTTAAATAGATTTTTTAAATATATTTTTAAAGTATATAAATTTTAATTGTAGAGATTGAAAAATAAAAGTTTAAATGGACTCCTTTCTATGTACTCCTATATTATATAAAATAATATAAAAGGGCAAATTTCTCTTATTTAAACAGCATTAAACAAGAGAAAATTTTTTACATACCCTTTAGAGTTGAGTTTTGATCTCCAGATTATTTGCTGTAGTTGGTCTTCTTGGTCAAGATTTGTTTTGGCCTCAGGTGTTATGTCTTACAGCTGGTGTATTTTTTTGAAGTCATTTTTCAAAATTAAAGAAAAAATATATATATAATTAATAAAAGTATTAAAATACTTTTATTTTCCATGGTCATGGTAGTTGTTGTCTTGTAATTAATATAAATGCCAAAAAGTATGGCAGAGCTTGAGCCATAATCCCTGCTCCAAAGATATAAAATGATGGTCTGCAATAGTTATGATGCAAGAATTATTGCATTTAGCAGAAACATGTTATATTCTGTTGTTCTGCAATTGTTGATTTTTAGGAGTGGCTGAATGACAGAGTAGCCAGAAAAGTTTAGCTACAATTTTATTATTTTTTTTTAATTTTATTTATTTTTAAATCAGATTTAATCATCGATTTAAAATATTTACAAACTTTATTTTTACAAAAAATTGTAATGTAATTACAATGGCCATTGAAAAATAAAAATGAAATAAAATTTTTACTTAAATTTATAATTTTTTAATACAAAAAAAAAGAAAGAGAAAATTTTTTTTTTTTTTAATTCTTTCTCTTTTTGTACATTTATACCGATAGACAGTTGAATTATAACGATCTTCTACTCATATAATATCCAAAATAAATGTAAAAAGCAATGTAAAGTGTATGGTAAGAAAAATAGAATAAGAATACAATAGAATTGTAAGTTTGCTGGTACATTGCAGAAAGACCAACATCGAAGATGATATATAAACTGAAATGAGATAGATATATTGCTTGCTTGTGAATTGTGATTTACTCACCTCACATTTTACAACCGTGTCACATTCCCAGCGAGCACAGACCGAACCTCTTATCGAACATTCGTTCGAGGCTTGCGAAATATATACACGCAGCTTTTAATGTATAGATATCAGAAAACCTCTCAATTTAGCTTTAAAAGCTAAATTAACTTAAATTTCCTTTATATAACAGAAATGCCTCCCAGAAAATATATATATATATATATATATATATAATATATATATATATATATATATATATATATATATATATATATATATATATATATATATTATATATATATATATAATATTAGGGATGGAATCCGATCCGCGGAGCCTCATCAAAATTAACATCAGCATCGCACTGAGAAAATTATGCTCCGCATCTGCACCTGAGAAAAATTCTATATCTGCATCCGCAAATGAGAAAATATTACTATATATATATATAATTTATATATATATATATATATATATATATATATATATATATATATATATATATAATATATATATATTATATATATATATATATATATATATATATATATCCATGCAGAGATGGAATTTATTAAAATACTTTTCCATTTTAATTTATACCCAATATTCCAAGTGAAAAAAAAGTATTAACGAGTTTCTCACAAATAACTTCAGATCCAATCTTCATTTTTCTACTTTACCTAAACACAAAATATACTTAAAACTTCTGTACATAGGATCACTTACATCTTAACTTAGTAGAAATATTCTTACTATACTTGAAGCTACATTCTCCAAATGACTGTTTATTCTTAAAAATTATAACTTCCTCTCAATTCATACTTTTTTTAGACACAATGAATCTCAACCAATGTTTCTCAGATCCTCATTAATTTATTTACTTAAGTGTGCCAGCTGTAATGTAGGCTAAACTGGTCTACAATTACAAGCGAGAATTGTAAGCATATTGGAGTTTCCTTTAAAACAGACCTTTCTCTTTGCTCTTCTAGACATTCTGCAATAAAAGATCATGGAGATAACTACCCATTTTCTTCTAATTTCTCTACCCTTCAAAATGCTTCTTCCCTTCTTGATCGTAGGATGTTGGAGTTTTATATATAAAATTCATTGCCCATCCTTAAATGATCAAGATTTTTATATTGTCCTTTTCACTCAATAATGAAGTTCTTTATTTCAAAATAGTGTAGCTTTTTTATTTTTTTTATGCTATTTCAATATCAATATTATTACTTTTTATTTATTATTTTATTGTAATTATTATTATTTTAAATATCTTTTTATATAGTTAGTGAATTCATATTTTGATTTTATTTTAAAGTACAAATTTGTAAAATTTAGTTTATGCTGAAGACGAACCGAGATACAGTATGAAACGTTCAAAGTGTATTAAAGGAGTATGTGGAAACCCTTAGTATTGGCTTTAATTAACCTTTCTAATTATATTAATTTAAGGTTCACTAGGAAAGAAGCCTTATATATATATTATATATTATATATATATATATATATATATATATATATATATATATATATATATATATATATATATATATATTATATATATATATTATATATTTATATATATATATATATATATATTGCATTCGCATCCTCATCAAAATTAACATCTGCATCCTCACTTTCGAAAATTCAATATCTGCATCCGCACTTGACGAATGTTTTTCATCCGCATCCTCACTTCACCAAAATTCTATATCCGCATCCGCAAATGAGAAATATTTGACATCCATCCATCCTAATATATATTATATATATATATATATATATATATATTATATTATATATATTATATATATATATTATATATATATATATTGTGTGTGTGTGTGTGTGTGTGTGTGTGTGTGTGTGTGTGTGTGTGTGTGTGTGTGTGTGTGTGTGTGGAGACAGTGAAGTCATAACTCATCTATCAAATCGAAGGTCAGGACGGGGATGGATGACTCTTGTATTTAGATCACGCTTACCTCTCTCTATATCCGTTGGCTGAGACACCGCATTTACAAATCGAATATAAAATATAAAAGCTCATCAAGTGAGCTTGAAAATTCACAGTTGGTTCACAGTATATATATATATATATATATATATATATATTATATATTATATATATATATATAATATATATATATATATATATATATATTAT
>SEYY01010459.1:2500-25000 GCA_009176605.1 Armadillidium nasatum
ATGAACATGCAGAAAAACTATTATTTGTAAGTCATAACCTGAAATTGACAGAGACGGAGCAACCAGAGTTTTCCGGTAACTGTTCTCAAATTAATGTAGAAGTTGGTAGTGGTCAAACTAGTAATCAAATTCATCACACTGAAACCACATACACTATCGGCCAGAGTTCTCAGCCAGGTAGCTCAGGTTTCTCTGTAAGGACATTGAAGTCTTGATAAAACCAAATCTAAAGACACTTCTGTCCATAGCTTTGAGTCAGAGTCTGACTCCTTCTCTTCCTCAAATATATCATATGAGGATGAGGAATCAGATTTATCAGTAGAGGCCATGATTGGAAATAGTTCTGAGGATTCAGATGCAGAAGCAGTAGAACAGGAATTTAATGAGGCCCTTGATGGTTCTTTAGAAATTTGGTAACTTTAGTTGGGCCTTAACATACTAGTTACTAGTTACAATTTTCTTTATTTTTGTAAGTAAATAGGATATACATTGTAGTCATATGACTCATTTCTCATATGATCATTTTCATTTCATGTAAATCCTTCAGTTTTTACTCCTGGTAAGGTAAGGAGTGTAATATTGAATAAACTTGGCATATTTTTTTTTTTTTTTTTTTCATTTTTATTTTAATTATTTTTTTACAGTATAATTAAATAGGTTAAAAAAAAAAAAAAAAAAAAAAAAAAAAAAAAAAAAAACAGGAAAATCAGTTGTTTTTTATTCATCATGTTTTTTTTTAAAAAAAAACACGTTTTTTTTAAATAAAAAACCGTCGTTTTTTATTCACTTACAACTCTAGTCCTTATGTTGGGATCTCTCTTTGAAATTTTCCGAATGGTTATATCTCAGTAACTATTTGAAATTAATGAAAACTAATTACATATTTGGACGCTGCGTATTATTTTCTATAAAAGTATAAAAAAAAAAAAAAAAAAAAAAAAAATTTAAAAAAAAAAAAAAAATTTGTCAGCGAAAATGCCTCTATATTCAAGGTCATTCGACAGGTGTCACTTGAAAAGTTTTTCTCAGGAACTGTTTCGGAATTATGAAAAACTAATTACAGATTTGGAATCAGCATAGATTTTACTATAAAATTAAAGAAAAAAAATTTTAGGAAATACCTACCCCTCCAAAACAGACCCCCAAACTCTTATTGTTGTTTTTTAACATTTTACGATTGAGTGGTCATATCTGAGTAACAGTTTGGAATTATGAAAAACTAATGACATATTTAGAATCAGGAGAAAATTATCCATAAAATTGTCACAAAAATGTTTTAAAACACTTAACAAAAAAAAAAAATTTGCTTTCGTTACCTCTCACGGAACAGAGTTGTCAAGGTCATTTGACATGTGTCACTTCAAAAGTCTTTTCTCAGGAACCGTTTGGAATTATGAAAATCTAATTACAGATTTGGAAGCAGCATAGATTTTACTATAAAACTGATGAAAAAAAGTTTTTAAGGATTTTTTACCTCTAGAAAAGGACGAACCTCTGCTTGAAATATTGTATCTGGTATATCATTACTTCTTGCTCTCCTTGTTCAATGTTCATTTCTATTTGTTTTACGTACATTCCTTTGTACCTACCATTTTTTTCAAATTCCACCTAAATCTTTACTTTCAGTTTCTTTATCACCTCCTCATGAAACTCTTAGAATTCTCTGTAGCAAAATTATTTGCGTGAGAACATAGGTCCTCTTATAATATTGTCTTTCTCCAACAAAAAATGATTGGATCGATGCAAAAAATATTTTCCCTTCCTAATTCTTGCAATATATCTGCTATGCTGTTATACTAGGCCCTTGTATCACCCCTTAATTCGTAGACTATCTTCAATTTTCGAACCCATTTTCATTTAGCTTTACTAGACTGTTTCACATATATATTTTTCAAATTTTTTCCTTGTAAATTTGCTGAGTCTTGATGTCAGTAGTTTTACATTTCCATTGGTGGTTATTAATAATTGATGCAGTGAGTTTTTTTAAACACTTCCGTCAAACATGTAGTTTGACATATTTTCTCCTTTTCGTTTTTCAAAACATCTACCTACTAATCTGGCCTTGCACGTTCTTTTGCCATCTTTCATTTCTTTTTAAGACTATCCTTTTTATAAATATCAGTTTCGTCCTCTTCTCCATATTTCTTCGTACATTTATTATCCCTAAAACTGTCTAGTTCTTTAATCTTTGTATTCAGTACTTCATGTCCGTATTAATATGTGTTTCTACTGCTTTGGATATTTAATGAAAATATTTGTTCTCTCAAATTCATCAATTTGAGTTCCCTATTGTTCAATTTCCGTATGTTGAACTGTTTTTCCTTTTTTTCCTTTTTCCTGTACCGGCTTTACTCAAAATCTATATCCGAGTGTTTTCATCATTGTATTATTGACTGCTTCCCAACTTTTTCCTACTTTAACTTAGGTATAAGTTCTCCAACTTCTACCTTATCGTATTGTGTATTTGTAGACCACTGCAGACTTTCCTCTTTCTTTCATTACTAATCTTCACTTCCTTTTCCTCTCAAGTCTGCAGTGGTCTACAAATACACTTGTCCCTTGTGCAGCAAGGGTTACGTCGACTTCAATGCTCGCCTTTTGAGGAATTTGATTTTTGAACACCAAGGTCTCTCCTCCCGCACCTCTCTTCCTCTTCTAATATACGTTCCCATACACAGTCGTCCTGTCACAATTTCCCCTATCCCAACTTTTCTCTGTTTTGGACACGAACTCTGATATTTCTTCTCTTCATATCCTTAAATCTTTATACATATTCAAACTTAAAATCGTCACTCAACAATAATCAAATTTCTTGTCCTCTCTATATAACTCAGAACTAGTTTAATGTGTTGGTTCGCTCACCACTCCCCATTTCTTGGTTAAATATATCATTGAGCATACCTCTACTCATTTATTCTTCTTTTAATTTGGATGGGATGGGCCTCTTCCTCTTTGGTGGAGAGATGAATGTGGCGTAAAAAAGAAAGTAAATGAATTTATATTTATGCATGTATGTATGTAATTATGTAAGTTTGTATGTGTGTACGCATGTATGTATCTATATATGTTTGTGAGTATGTGTACGTTAGTATCGTTAAGTGTCATTTCTACTGTGTGTTTGTTTAAGCAAGTCTGATGTCTATGAAATATATGTATGTATGTGTGTGTAAGTATATATATATATATATATATATATATATATATATATATATATATATATATATATATATATATATATATATATATATATATATATATATATATATATATATATATATATATATATAATGTGTGTTTGTGCGCGCGATTGCGTGTGTGTGTGTGTTTGTGTCCTTTTATATAACAATTACCCTTTATAATTTTTTAATCTCTTTGCATCACTGTTTTAATTTTTAGTCTTACCAACCAAACCACCTTACTAAGTTCATTAATAAAAATAGTTTTTTATACTTCTGTTAGTTTCACTGATTCTTCATTGCTGTTCAAACCTTTGATTTTGCCTATATCATAATTCTTTGTGAAAATTGTCAATTGGTTTATATTTCCATAATCGTTCATACGCCATTGTAATACAGTTCTTTGTTCTTTTTTTCAGCATGTCTTGATAATGGTTTAAGTTAAGTAAACCGAAACGTCGACTTATATAACTACAAATTCTGTTATAAAGATATAAATTAATGTGATTGATAATGACTTTTACAATGATAAATACTGTTATGATATAAATTAATATGATTAATAAATTCTTTGAAACTCTTAATGTTACATTCATTCTTCTCAATCTTGTTTTTAATTAGAATTAAGCTCAAAAGGAGCACAATAATTTATATATATATATATATATATATATATATATATATATATATATATATATATATATATATATATATATATATATATATATATATATATATATATATATATATATATACACGAGGACGGGCTGAAAAATAAAGTATGTTGATGCGTTGCTAAGTAATGAAAACGGGTATAAACATGTTCAGACGTGTTCCAAAGATTGAATCTTGTAGAATGGATTTGACTCGCTATGGTATAAGCCGTTTTCTATTCGTCCACAAACTTCTTATAAATTTAGGGGGGCGCTATTTCCGTAAGGGGTGTATTAGACCTTTTTAGTGCATCTTACGATTTGCACAATAGGACATTTTTCCAAAATTTTCCAAAATATCGTATTTTTTCGAGTTAGCTGATTCCAATTCAACATGGCGGTTGGGCTCTCAAAATATTTATAAGCAGCCAAAACAAAGTAATAAATAAAGCCTATAGTTAACAAATTAAGAAGAAATATATTTTCTGATAGGCTTAATTATACTATTGCTTATGTAACATACTTGTATTCTTTTTTGTTTCACATAAAACTAAAATTTATAAATAATTTTGAAAATCACAATATATTTTAATACAATAATTTAAAAAAATCTAAAAAATTATCATAAAATGACACCTTAAACATCGAGATACAAATGGCACCTACGAAAATGGGTTTGTTTACATTCGGTTTGTTAACATCTAAATATTTATGGGGAATTTAATCATATCGAAAAGTGATTAAATTCCATAATCGTTAAGTGTCATGGAAGGATTTCTAAGAAATCTACGGTCGTGACGTCATTTTCCGCGCGCTTAAAGTGACGAATAGAACACTGTTTTTCTCCCAAATTTTTTAGAAAACTTGATATTTAAGTAAAACTTGAACGAAAAGAAAACGGCTATAGTTTATAGTTATTTGGTTTCATTATGGTGCAGTGATAGAAAAATGGAAGCTAGTAGTGATGCTTTGCCGAAGCAACATGTACTGATTGAATTTTTGCATGCCGAAGGTGTACAGAATGTGACTGAAATTCATCGTCGTTTGCTCGAGGTATATGAAATGGACACTATGATGTTAGCAAAGTTCGTCTATGCGTCCGTAAAGCAACTCTTTCCAATAAAGGTGAAATGACGATTCATGATACTCCGAGAAGCGGCCGCCATATTACAGTGACCACTGACCAACATTATGCTCACGTTGATGACATTATTCGGGTAATCGACGAATTAAACAGTCCGAAATTGCTTCCATGATTGCAATTTCGAAAGAGGGTGTTCAAGCAATAATTACAAATCTAAAGTATCGAAAAATTTGTACGCGTTGAGTGCCAAGGCAGCTGACAGAAGACAAAAGAAAACAACGAGGTCAATATTGCCAATGAAATTCTAAACCTTTATCGTCGAGAAGGCGATCAATATCTTCAAAACATTGTAACTGGAGACTAAAACGTGGGTCCACCACTACTATCCAGCAGGAAAATGAGCAGACTCGTTTTTCCAGAGGCCTCTGGAATTCAGACTCAACCCTCGGTTTGTAAACTCATGCTGACAGCATTCTGAGATGTGGAGGGCCTCGTCTATTCGGAATATCTGCCGAAGAGCACGACTTTAAACTCCGATCGTTGTTGTGAAACTTCAGAAATTGAAAAGCCACATCAGTCGAACGAGACCAAGCCATACTGTTTTCCTCTTGCATCATGAAATGCTCGACCACACATTGCAGTTCCTAGAATGCTTCAGAAGCATCAACGCATGAACTTCGAGGTAATTAATCACGCACTCTATAGTCCTGATCCGGCCCCCTGTGTTTTTCACTTATTTCCAAAGTTGAAGCAGTTTCAGGAGAGTGAGATTTGGTTCAGATGATGGTGAAGAAAGCTTTGGTAGACTGGTTCCGGAAAACAAATCAAGACTTCTTTTCAACCAGTTTCAAGAAGTGGGTTCAGCGTTTGCAGAAATGTATAGATGTTCAAGGAGATTATGTAGAAAAATAATATTACATAATATTGAATAAACCTTTGACGTTCTTTCAGTCTTTGTTTCATTACCTTAGCTGCAGTGTATGAAATTTTACAGCAAACCAAGCGTTACTTTTCAACCCACCTTCATATATATATATATATATATATATATATATATATATATATATATATATATATATATATATATATATATATATATATATATATATATATATATATATATATATATATATATATATATATATATATATATATATATTCTGCTATTATGTTATGCATTGTTCTAGAAAACAATATTTTTTCATACGTCTTTTGAAGTTCAGATGTGAAAACCTAATCGTGTTGACTTCATTCTTTTTGTTCTATTCAATTATGTTTTTCCTCACTCTTTCAATCTTTAAGGACAACAATTATGATACAATGTTTATATAATGCTGCAACTTCTGTAATAAAAATTTATTTTTTAGAGTGTTGAAGCGAATCGGCAAAATGTTTCAAGCTTAAGAAATGAGATTAAAGAAGCTGGACTAAGTCAAGAGCAAAGGATACTTTTACAGAAAACAATTGATGCCAGATTTAAAGTATGTGCACAGTTCTCATTTTTTAATTACCAAATAAATTTAACTTTTAAAGGAAATCTAAATTTAAAATATTTAAGAAGAAAAATTATTTAAATGTTTCAGTATGATGATAGCAATTTATTGCTTTTCTAATTTCATTTCCTAAAACCTTTAAATTAATCTTTTGAGTGTTTGATAAAGATTAGTAAATGTATTGCCGGTTTGCTGTAAATAAGTTTAATATACTTTGTTTTATATCACAGGAGTATTCCAGGGTGCTCAAAATTAATATTTGAGACAAAATTAATTAATAAGAATAGAGTACACAAGCATATTATGTCAGGAGGAAGCCTTGATTCATACTATACCTCGTTGAAACGTGTACTTAATGGAAACAAAAAGAAAGCCTAGTGAAACATTCAGGAATGTTTTAGTGCGATATGTAAAATTAATGTGAAATGTAATAAAATAAGAAAAAATTTTAAAAAGTAAAATGAAAACTTGCCATGTGCTTGGTGTTGTGTATCTAATTGAACAACAAAGAATGATAGTGTTAGCATCATGCAAAGGGAGACATTAAAATACAGTAGTATTGTTAAATCCATTAAGAAATTGTTAAATAAACAGAAAGTGAAGGAAGAATTTGACAATGATTTGTAAGTTTCAAAGTGAATATTTATATATTCATATCTGAAACTTACAAATCATTGAAAATAGTTGGGATTGGGGAAGAGGAGGTGTAACAAAAGATCACAAAAGGATATATTATGAAAAGGAGCGGAGTAAAAAATGGAGATGAAGAAAATGAAACCTTTGTAAATTGATTTGATAAGAATGACTATAAAATGATAAGAATTGTATATATTACATAGGTGGAAGATGAAAATAAAAACGGAAGTAATGAATGTAAACATAAGTTGATTGATAGAAAGAGAAGCGATGAGAATGTGAAGTCGATAATTGATGTTGAGAGGATAGGAATAATTTTGAAGAATTTAGGAAATTTAAAAGTAAAATCCAAATTTGATGCAAAAACATTTAAGAATAGGTTTAATAAAGGGTAAAAATTTGGAAGAAGCTTTGTTGGGAATTGAATGGATGGAAAAAAAGAGAAGAGAAAAAAAAGAAACATGTCAAATTACATTTACGATTTTGATATGGTAGTTATTAACAAAATAAATTTGGAGGCATTGAAAATAGTAGTAGTAAGAATGAAGATAGCGAGAGAAAACGAGATTTTTGATAGGAAGAAATATATTAAACCAGATTTTAGGAAAATTTTTGAAAATTGTTTATTATGTCATTGATATAAAGGGTTCCCAAAGGGTTCTCAGGTGACCGATTGTTGGATTTCCAATGGCAAACAGATTCAATGAAGTGGTCTTGGATTTAGGGGATATTTAAGGGATATGATTTTTAGTTATGATTAAATTTAAAATCATAAAATGTTAAAATTTGTAAAATTTTATCATAAAATTTAATATGGAACATGGGTGTAAATAAATTTCTAAGTGACAGGATATCAGAATTAAAAGTTTTATGAACCAACTAAATTAGTAGCGGAATTAATCAATGTAAAGATAAAATTGTGACTCTTTATATTCTTTAAGTCGATATATTCTTTTCATTGCTGTGTGGACTCATTTGCCTAATAAATAGTGTAAGGTAAACACCGACTCTTAAGCTTTATAAACTGAGTAAGCTGAGTATGATTATATAAACTGCTTAAATCTGTTGTAAATGCATTCTGTGCTAAACTAATGAGTAAAATAATCATGTTAACTAAAACTTAAGTACCTACGTGTAAATAGTTTAAAAACTGCAAATTTTAACTCTTGTTAAATATTAAATCATTGGTAAAGCCGGTGATTCTTTTAAATAATTTAATATATATATATATTGCCGCCTATTGTTAGTAGGATTCAAGTCCTTCCAATTGTTTTATCCATTGGTACCATAAGATATGAGGAGGGGGTTAGAGAGGTTTCCTACATTGGCAAGTATTAAATTATTTGGCTGTAATTAAATTAATTCCATTTTCTCTTTATTATTATTATTATTATTATAATAATAAAATATTCTTTACAAGTTTTTTATATATCACAAAGCAGTCTTGTAAAATAGCTGAATCTGTATGTTGGGGTTTTATGTTAAAAATTGTAAAAGGTAAGAATGAAGAGAGAGAGAAAACGAAATTTTTTATAGGAAGAAATATATTAAACAAGATTTAAGGAAAGTTTTTGAAAATTGTTTAGTATGTCTTTGATATAAAAGGGTTCTCAGTTAACTGGTTGTTGAATTTCCAATGGCAAACAGATTCAATGAAATATTAGTGGTCGTAGATATAGGGATATTTAAGGGAGAAGATTTTTAGTTATGATAAATATAGCAAGTTACTATATACATAGATCGTGGGTGAAGAATAAAATATGAGAAAATTATAAAGATAGTTATAGAAAAATGAATAAAAAATCTTCGTAACCCCAAGAATATTCTTCTCTGATAATGAATTAGAATTCCAGAATGAATATTTTAGAATTTTAACAAAATGCTTTGGAGCAGAGATGAAAAATACTTATACGAAGAGTCCATGGAGTAGTGGATAAAGGGTTTGATTTGATAATGGATGAAATATGTAAGTCAAATGAAGAGGTTGTAGAAGATATGGAGGTTACAAATTATAGTGATGGAATGGTTTCGTTTATTACTCCACTGTTCGTTTTGGAACTTCTATGAAGATAATTTTGCCACTGTTAAATGGAATTTCTATTTTTTCCTTTATATTCTTTTCCAAATAACAAAGAAAACTTTAAATCTCATTTCCGATTTTCTTTGGTAAATAAAGTTTTTTCACCTAAATTAATTATTACTTAATTTGTATTTCTTTTTGTTTTCATACGAAAAATTTTCAAAGTGAATTACTAGGAGCAATATATGTAAGCACACATACATACATATTGTACTATATTTAACCAATTTCATCGCCATCTCGATTCTCTTTGCTAGCCCAACTCCCATCTCAGATAGAAAAATGGTGAATTATGTAAAAATATAAACCATTTGAAGAAATAGAAAGAAGAATCCACCCATTCTAATCCTCTTTTATTAGCATATCTTTCGGTTCCCTTTCCTCCCCTTCAGTAGCTTCAAGCGTCTCTGAAATGATGAGAACAATATGCAAGATGAAATTTTAAACCTTAAAACTAAAATCACAACAGTGGTTTCTCACCAAATCTACTAGTATTTGGTGAAAATAGCCATATATCTAACTTACATTCAAGTAAATATCACTGAAAAACAAGGTGATTTAGAAAGTAAGATGATAAAAGAGAACCTTGTGGCCATCATAAAAAAAAGTAGAAATACATGTAAGGAAAAAATCTGTAAAGAAAATATCCAGAGCCCTGAAGGAAAAAGTAGGAGAGCACAAGATGGAATCAGCAGATATAGATTACAAAAAATTTTATAAGAAAGAAAATCGACAAAAGGTGGAAAGGCCCAACAAATCATAGGAACAGATGAAAATGTGAAGGTACGATACGAGAGAGAGCCTGAATCACCATAACAGGACTAATTAATATAAACCAAATAAAGAAGAGACAAGTACAGTACAAGTACGTAATAAAAGATGTAGAAAGTAAGGGTGAGGATGAAAACATGATGGTAAAAGTGATGACGAAAATGAAGAGGATATGGGTGTGGTGGAAATATTTAAAATTGAAAATTACAAAGAAGAATAGGAGACTGAAGAGGGTATTCACAAGGTTAAGATACGTAAAAGATGGAGAATGAGGAATAAAGATTCTGGTGAAAGAATAGAAGTGTTGCAAGTTTATTGTGGTGTAAGGAATTTGAAAAATAGAAAAGTTTAATTGATAGGCCTCGTAATCACAGAATTCTTGCAGATTCCAAAATGGAGAGAAGTGTTGCTGAGTTTTGGCAATGAAATATATTGAAAGCAAAAATGAGAGATTAGAGAGTTAGAAAGAAAACAAAGTGTATGAAAAAGTAAAGTGAGAAGGACAAGTTTAATATCAACAAAATAGATACTAACATAAAAGATAAGAACAGTAGAAGCATTTGTAAAGCTATATTGGTAGCAAGAGGATTCGAAGATCAAATTGAAGATGGAATGAATGATCCCCCAACCTGTTCCCAGAAACACTAAAGGTATCATTAGCTATAAAAAATTATATCAATTAGGTTTATAAAGCATAAGATATTAAACAGCCTACCTTCAAGATAAGAAAATAAATCGTCCTATCTACCTGGAATTTTGAAATGAATATAATTGTAAATGCATCTAGAGGCGTAGCGTAAGAAAACGGTGTTTGATTTGTATTAAGAGACACTGCGAAAGTGTGGTATGAAAGTATGGCAAAAAATATAAGAAGAATTAGGAGGTAGAAAAAGCAGCAGATTGAATTCAATTGTGTTTTATTGAAGGAAAAATAAAAAATTCTTGGGGATAATGTGTTTACATTATGGTTCACATTTTGTTATGGTGGTCGGTGGATGTAATGAATTTCATGAGAAATAATTGAAAATTTGAAAAGTAAAAAGAGAGTGGAAGGAGAGGAGATGCTTATATATATAATAATATATATATATATATATATATATATATATATATATATATATATATATATATATATATATATATATATATATATATATATATATATATATATATATATATATATATATAAAATTTCAAACGTACCTTACTTATTCTGGAAAGCTTGCTGATATTCTTATTTAAAAATAAGATTAGTTCTTGGAAAGCTTGCTGATATTATTATTTAAAAATAAGATTAGTTCTTCGAGTTTTAGATGTCGAAAAGTTTTCAATTACTTTTTCATTGAAATCTGGTATTTTACAGACCATTTCACTCTCTATTGAAAGCATCGTTAATGCATTCAATCTCTCGTTGCACATGGTACTACGTAAAAAAGTTTTTATTCTCTTCAAAGTCGAGAAACATCTTTCTGCTTCAGACGTCGTCATCGGAGTTGTAATTAAAATTTGTAGTAGTCTGGTGATATTTGAAAATGTTGATCCTAAATTTTCATCGCTTACCATGTCTAACATTGCAATAAGGGTTCTTGAGTGGTGCATATCTGTTCTTGAATAAAACACGGAGAGTTCTGTTCTCAGGTTTTCTTTTTCCAACATCGGGTAAGCAGCAACAGCTTGATCGAGTGCATCGCTCGGAAAATGTTTCATATATTCATGGAAATTGTCTATTAGAAGAAGTTTACTAGCTTCCAGATGTTTAGTGAAGCTAAACCTCTCTCTACATTGAATCAAAATAACGTCACAAACCTCTTTTGCAGCAATTGATCTATCAGTGTTAAATTTTCTTCTTTTTGGTTCAGAAGGAAACGAAATATTAATATATTCATCCCTTATTTTTTGAATTTCAGAATTAAAAGTTTGTAAATAGTTATTAGCTTTGAACTGCATCAATTAATCTAGATTGAAGCTGAGAAAACATAATGTCAACATGAGGCATTACTTTTGAGAAAAAGTTCAACCAAAATTCGAATTCGAAATCATTCAGAAGTCTCTTAATGCCTGCTGCTGCAGATCCAGTTTCTCTTGATTTAGATGCTTCTAATATGCTGCAACATTCAATTATTTGGTCTTTCATCTCCTTAACAGCGTTAACAGTTCTACTCTTGAAATTCCAACGTGTAGAAGATGGTCTCGGAACTCTGCGACCAGCAACATTTTCCAAAGCACTCATTCTTTGAGGGGACCTTGAGAAAAAATTTGGTATTCCAGACAAGCTGTTGAAAAATACTCGAACATTAGTATTTTGTGACGTCGCTTGTTCCAATAATAAGTTTAATTGATGCGCATAACAATGAACAAAGTGAGCATTACTATATGCTTCCTTTATTCTGCTTTGCACGCCTTTGTTTACTCCACTGAGAGCGGCTGCACCATCATAGGTTTGAGCAATAAGCTTGTGAGGACTTTCTCCAATCAGAATTTGAAGTTCTCGAAGTAGTATACTTGATAATGCCTCTGCTGTTTGATTGAACAGGATTAAAAAATCCCCAAAATCTCTCCACAGGTTTCCCTTGGTGTTCATATCTTAAAACAATTACCATTTGAGTCCTATCGTGAATATCAGTTGTCTAATCACACATAAATGCCAAATTCTCTGCTTGCTTTACTTCTTCTTTGATCTTATTTTTGCATATTACTAGCATAGATTCTAAAAGCTCGTTTTGTATAGATTTAGAAGTTCCTTTAAAAGTAATTGAGCTATTCAAGTGAGCCTTAAAACTGGAGTCCAGTTCACAAGTAAAATCTACTAAACCTCTAAATACTCCTGAATTTTCAGAAGCCTGAGTTTCATCATGACCTCTAAGGGGGAGTTCATATTTTCCACAAAATTTTATACAGTTGATAATTTTTGATAAAGCATCCCTATTTTTTCTAATTTCTTTATTTTGCTGTGCAATTGAGAGTTCATATGCATTATCCAATTGAGTGGCAATATTCACTTTGCCCATCATATGTAAATCAATCATGTTATTTTTATGTTTGATCGAATTCTGATGTTTCCTAATTTTGTCTTGTAAATGCTTCAAGTCAATAACACCACCTCTAGTCCATACTGGATCACCGCCAAACAATATGCACGGGAAACAGAACAATGCATTTTTCTCATCACAGCCGCAAATCCAATTACATTTTTCATACACACTACTATGAAAATGACGTGTGAATGTTTTTTTTTTTATTATTATTATTTTGCTTAGAACTACTCTGTTCAATAGATAAAATTGGAGTAGGCCTCCCTTTTTCTTTAATATTTATTTTCTCATTGATGGTTAACTGAGAAAATTTTATGTCTTGTAAATATTTAACAGAATTCATCTATATATATATATATATATATATATATATATATATATATATATATATATATATATATATATATATATATATATATATATATATATATATATATATATATATATATATATATATATATATATTTTTTTTTTTTTTTTTTTACAGGAACGCCACCACCAGGGGAGCCCTTTCAAGGAGGGGCACACACACATGGATTCACACAAACACACACACCTAACGACAGCCTCAGGTGGCGCAGACGAAGCTTGAAGAGTGGAAGATAAATACAGGAGGAAAAATAAATATGGTAGAGAGTTCCACAGAAAAAAAGTGGCTGAAAAGAAGGAGGTAAAACAATGGGCTAGCCTGGTATTTCCTACATCCACACAAAATTTTGTGCAAAAGCAGGGCCAACCCCTTGGTGGCAACGAAGTGATCGTAACTCCCTCACTACACATATCCGAATTATGAATAGGAATAATTGCAAATATAGAGAGACGGAACCAAATTCTCATCATCCCAATGAATAGCAACCCATAGCGAGTGGAAAATGTTTTAAAGATACTGGATTTATGAAAAAAGAAGAATTAGGTCATAGCCCCAACAAAATCAAGAGAGAAGAATAAATTCTGCATTTTCCAGCCAACAAATATGCCTCGCTCTAAGAGAAAGTGACGATACAAATCTAAAGTGGAAGATTTTATAGGTGAAATATTGTAAAAAAGGAGAGGACCAATTTTATTAACCACTCTTCTTAGTGTGTTTAGTGAGACTCAAACTCAATTCATTCCTGAAAGAAGGAGGGGAAGGCAGCCAGAACGAGACTCACCCACCAAATGTGTCTATAAGTTAAGAAATGTGAAATCAGAATACTCCATACCAAGATGCGGAATATAAAACCCTCTATTCTAGAATATTTGGGACAGGTAACTTGACTTCCAAAATGAGGAATAAAAATATTCTCGCCCATATAAGATTGGTAAACCCAGCTGTTCTTTAAATAACGCCCCTATTGTAATACAAAATAATAGATTGTGCTACGTATGTTGGTCCCAAAGACCAGCCTAAAGGTTATATATGTGACCAGTGAAAAAGTATAATATAAATTATTATTAATTCACATAAATATGGCGATAATAGACACGTGTGCTACTAAAACCGAAAGAAAAAACTATAAGAGAAATGTGTATGATAATAGATAATAAAAGTAATGAAAAGTAGAAATATACAAAAGGACTAAGTGCATGCGATATGACATGAAAATCAATAAAATCTGCGTAAACATCGCCACCCCTAAATGTGATATCTAAGACAGAAGAAATCTAAGGATAACTTAAATAAAGCCAATAAGAAAATCATAATTAAAGTGGACACAAAAGGAATTTTGAAATTAAAAAGGAAGATAAAGAAAATTTGAGTTTTATATAAGTACCTTCCCAGAGAATGGTGATAAATCATTATCCAGGGCATGAAGAATAATATCACGTAGACTGAAACAGTGATACAGAAAGTTTTAGAAAAAGATGAAGGACCAATCAGAATAGGAGAGAGAGGTAGAGGATACCGAAATTGAAAAATAATAAATTGCTAGCTCTAAAACATGAATAATAATAAGAAAGTGTGAAAGATAATATAATATATAAATAATAAATAACTGAAAACTCATCTGGGGTAAAGCGCATATCATCCGAATTGATAAAAGAGCAGAACACTGCGAGAGAGAAGGAGAGAGAGAGAGGAGAGAGTCGAGACTACGACCGATCTGCAGAAGTGCCGAATAATGGAACGATTTCTGAGATGAAAACTAGAAGCATGAAAGAGTGAGAGGGCGAAAGGGTGAGAAAGGGGAGGGAAAAGCACCATAAAGGGAGAGAGATGAGAGAAGAGAAGAGACGTGGTGATTGAGACTATTAAAAACTAGCAATGACCACTTAGACGCGATGGCCATACCCGGTCGGACAATGTCGCAGAGTTAGTGGATAAATTAGTGTCAAGCAGGGCCAATGCACACAAGACTCCCCCGAGAGATCTTTCTCATAAGTGGCAGAAGTCGAAGACATTAGATCCCAGTAGTGATGAGGGCAAAGCTTAAATAAATACTCGTCAACATATTAATAGGAAATATTCTCAAATCCCACGGATACCTGCGTATTCAAGACATTCGATTTGAATTTAACAAGGAAATTGTTATCAGGAGAGTTGAAATAAAAATCACTAAGGGAATTGGAGAAATCTTACCAAAATACAATTCACTAAAGTGGAAATTAATAATGAATGTGTAGAGGGAAAATGACGTAAGAAGACTAAGTATTTGCACTAATATTTATGAAGGGATAAGTTAATTTAACAATAGAAGCATTAAAAGTGTGATCTTATGGATTTTTTATAATTAAATCATAATTAAAGTATCAAGAAATTAAAAGCTTACTAGCCAAAGACAAATGTAACAAGGAAACCCTCCAAGTTAAACATCAATTTTAATGTGCATGGAAAGATACACGTAGGCAAAGCTAATAAATAATCGAAAATCTCACCCCGCTTTTCCCTTAGATAGGCTAATGCGGTAAAGGAATAAATAAATGTTCGTGTAAAAGTAATTTCTCAGGCATTAGGGATGAGTGAGATTGGTTAAAGAAACTTAGAATATCTTGCAGAGAACCATATGGTAAGGCCCCTTAACGTACAGTGTTCAGTGGCTTACAACCTTCACGCTTAGGTAACTCGAATTCGTATACCCTGAGCCATTGATAAAAGTGAGATGGGCAATGCCGAATAATCCGGGTCAGTCATTACTGAGCCCCTATACTCTAGACTCGTCTATAGAATTCATGGCATTAGTAGTTCGCCACAAATACAATCAATGAAACTAATTGCTGATTCTTAAGTAGAGAAGTATTATCAAAATTTATATAGGGGCTTCCGAGCAAGCGATGTGTGTACTTGTTTCACTCTATGCTTGAGAAGTGAGAAAGTAGATTTTAGGAGGATGAGAACAGATTTTAAGCCCAGAAATCCCTCTGGAAGAAAAGCGTGGCCAAAAATGAAGGAATTAAATGGGATTGTGAAAAGAAAAAGGAAGGTCTAATAATTACAAAGGATAAGAGAATTGAGTAATTGTTTAGTTACCCGAAGGATAACGCTAATAATATTAAAGCTAATAACGTATAACCTCCATAAGAGCCGAAAAAAATAGGTGAAGTAGTGAAAAAAGTGCGTACATAAAAGAAATATAGAGTAGACAAACGAATAGTTAGAATTACCAGAATACCTTTTTTTGACAATTCCACAGGAGAAAGTGGCACAGAAAATTGATTTCAATTCGAGGTGTAAAGAGAGACTCGCACTATATGGGTGATGTTAAAGGATCGCATTTTCTCCCTTTTCTCAAATGAAAGATGATATGTTCTGTAGTAAGGTATTCGCGGCTACGAGGAATATTGCGTGAAGAACATCCTCGACCATGCATACGAACGTATACCCGGAGGCTGTATTATTTGAGGAAAAAGTTTGCAAGATTGATTTAGGTGTATGGAAGTGATTGTTCACATTTTCAACGAATAAGCATATTGTGACTCATCTCCACAGGATATATAGTGTCCTCTCTAGATGAATTACCATATCGTATAACTAAGGTGTAACTTAAGAATATTTTGTAAGAGAAACATAAAATTTAGAATTTGGAATGTTATATATTAGGTGTTAAAGTGTAATAGAAATTTCTAGAGCCCATATCCTCACGTTATCAAAGTGAATTTATATATACTCATATATAGTAGCCTACCTATACCTTTTCTAGCATATAGTACTAGAAGCGTCCCTCAGGACTAAATAAAGCAATGAATTCATACTTTCACTAATAATTAGATTAGTATGACAAAGGAAGTCAGGTATAATATACCGCTATTTTATATGTCACCCTAACTACCTAATTATATAGCCCGTTATTATAAAGTAGTGACTCTAGAAAAAATCGTATTAGGGCTTAATGGTATTTGGAGCTGTGTGATAAGATATGAAATATAATAGTAATACAAATTTAATTAATATTTAAATAGAAGTCTATATAAGATTATGGTTAGTGTTACCAATAGGAGGGAAAATGGTTATTTATATGTATTATAACCTTTAGTAATTGATAGTATTATATATAAGTTAGGTGTAATAATAGTCAATATAATAATCAGTTATCATAAGAATATTATGGTTATATAAGGTAACGATCTAGGAATAGTTGTGTGTGGTTGGGTATTCACCTTAATATCAATGTCTCAATATATACTGTTATATATATAAGGTAATGGTGAGTCTCTGATATACAATTTTGTGCCTTCTATATACTACTCTCACCACCTGTTATATATATACAGATTAATGAGAGAACTACTACAACCATACTTCTTAATATAGTATATTAGTGTAGTATTATAGTTACTAGTTATGAATATCTCCCTACTATAAATTATATAGAGATACTCATATTTTCAAGTCATTTTATATTTATTAGATTATAAAGATAAGATATATAATAGGTGACTCCCAAGTATTACGTTGTATAAGAAGTATAGGTAATAGATATATATGAAAAAAAACTTGGGAAATTCTGTTATTCTACATTTTAGGGTGATATATATACTCCCTATATAAGTAAGCAGAATAACACAAGATAATTAAGTATAGTTAGATAAGGTAAAGACCAGATATTTATTAAGTATATCCCATTAAAACATCTAGAAATTTATTAGTGATAGATTATCTCTAGGAATATATATTAAGAACTGCGTCCTCAGGATATGGGCTTTAATTGTCTTCCAGAGCAAGAACAGAAGTTAAACTAAATAGTAATTGATCGATAAACATTTATTATTTATGAGTATTTATTAATAGTGAACAACCACAAGATATTCCTTCCTATCTAATTTGATCAGATGTACTTGATGAAAAATATGAGACTTGAGTTGAAATAAACTAAACGTTTCGGCTAATGATTTACTTTAGCCATTCATTTGTCAGAAGAACTCTGGAAAACGCTAGTAATACAAGAAATTCAACTCAGTGAAAGGATAAGTGAAATGTATCTCGAACGTACTCATAAGTGTCATAACCAAAGAATAAAAATGAAGAAATAAAAAATAAACAACAAAAATAATAACGGATCTATACAGACACGAACGCCAGAATGAGACAAAAAAAATTAAGAGGTTACGACGAAGAATGAAAGAAGTATCAGTAGTGAGATGAAGAGCTCATCAACAACGCTGAATAGAACTAAATTATGTAATTTGGAAGGGCGTGGCAACGATCCTATGTAACATGTGAGAATTTATAATAGTATGAATAAGACCTCGCTCCAGCCCTTCGGTTGACGTCTAAAATAACGCCACCAAAGCCGAACACACAGATTAGATCATTTTAAAAAAAAAAAACGCTAGGTCCAACCAACAATCTCAGGAACACATATAAGTACGAATATGACACACAACACACTAAAGGACACATCACGCACTCAACTCGTGCTACAATAAGCAATACAATACATATAAGACTCGGCTAAATAACATAACCATTCATCTACAACACAACCAAAACATACACAACCAATATTTAATAAAATTATTTTAAAACTATCAAAAATCAATAAAATTAAATATAACTAATAATTTTTCTAAAAGAAAATTATGTATATATAAAGTTATACTTTGACTAATATGGAATCGTTAAAAGATCACGTAATAAGAAAATTATTAGTATAAATTTTAATATGTAGTTAAAATAAGTTTTACTTATGCTCAAAACAATAATATACTTTATCTGGAGTGAATAATAATAGAGATATGACCCATTACTACCTGACTACATATAATAAAATAACTTCTAATATATATTAATTTTAATATAATACACCAATAGATTAAAACACTAATAGAAGTAAAACAACTAAAAATATATTAAAACACCTTAATAGTCACTATAAAGAAATAAGTATAAATAACACAACCACTACACTTTAAAATCTAATATTTATGTGGTGAAATTTTTATACTATTAATTAATATATTATATATTATATATTAATTAATAATATATATATATATTATATATATATATATATATATATATATATATATATATTAATTATATATATATATATATATAATTAATATCTACATAATACATATATTATATATAATTACAATATATATTAATTACATTTAATAATTTATATATATATTCAATTAATTATATATATACAATACATTATATTACACATATATATATACATATACTATACATTACATATCACATACACTAACGTGCCTTAATAAAATACATATATCAATATACTAACATAATCGTCAGAATCTTCGCTTCAATATTCAGTCAACACATCACAAATACATTAACAATATAAACCTAACACATCAAAACCGATTACATTAAACAATAAAGGATACATTTTATCTAGAACTCACTCTATGACGAATTCACTCAATAAAGCGAATTCTATAAGATGACAGGAATTAAAGTAAACAACTATAAACCTACACATATAAAAATTATTATACAAACCAAATAATACATACATACAAAATTGTATACAAACATACATGTGCAGTACACGACAAATCTGATAACTAAAGCTAATAAAAACATATAATCATTTAAATGGACATAACCTTCGTATTAATTTATTAACTTCATTAGAATCATCACTCTATATTATCAAATCATAATTGATAATATAATATTAAATAGGTGTATACAATTATAAATCACATAATTAATTTATACATACAATCAGCTATACTCATTAATTGTTCTCTCCAATATAATAATGATACAATACTCTCATGTTCTTTTCTCGTGTGGAAAGCCTTGCCTTCATTCCACTCCTACATATCTAATCCTATACTATTTTTTACAAATGCTATCTATTTCACTCCTCTTTACTGATAAAATAAATTAATCAATACATTTACCTATTATTTTAACCCTAATACCTATATACTATTAGTAGGTGTTCTTTGCAACTCTGTTTACTTCATTCACTACTGTCCAAATTTTTATCAATACAGCACTATTTCTAAAAACCTTTTCTATCACAAAACTCCTTTGTGTGGAGCTGTCATTGAGGATTATGCTCTTTGTGCACTAATTTTGATATTCATAAGATACCCATCTTCTCCCTTGTCTAGACTGAATATATCCTGTATATAGCACTGTAAAGGATCCATTGCCTACGGGCCATATAACACATATATTTAAGTTTTTTAAAAAAAAAATTTTAATCGAAAAATTCATCGTACTGCAGAGAGAGAGAGAGAGAGAGAGATTTACTCGGGAAAAGACGCTGCCACACTTGCGCTGCCAGACGAACGATGTCGTCGAGGCAATTAAAGCACTATAAAGTACTTAGTAAATAAACTTAGTATAATAGCTGGTAGGTCTCTGGCCTTTTGCACAAACAATATATATATATATATATATATATATATATATATATATATATATATATATATATATATATATATATATTATATATATATATATATATATATATATATATTATATTTTTTTGGGGGGGAGGGATAGAAGGGATGAACGAAAATGGAACCGAATTGAGTGGGTGTTTACAACAAAAGGGATGATGATAGGAAATACATGGTTTATGAAGAAAGATATTCATAAATATACGTGGATGAGTGAGGTGAATGGAGAAAGGGAACTTTTGAAATTTGTGTGAGTGAGATGTTAAGGAAGGAGCAAGTTGTTAGATGACAATGCATTAAAGGGAGCTAAGATGGATATCTCGGACCACTACTTGGTGGCGACAAGAGTGAAAGTTAAAGGGGGTTGGGAGAGTGAGAGAGAGGATAGTGGAGGTAGTGCTGGTGGACATGTTGGAAGAGGAGGTGAATAGCAAGAGATTACATAAGAGAGATAAGGAAGAGGTGGGGGAGGTAATAGAAAGTGAGATGGAGGGGGTGAAAGAGGAATGGTGTAAACTGACGGGAGCGCTGGTGAAGGTAACGAGAATCGTGTGTGGTGTGAAGAAGTATAGATCGGTAGACGAAAGGGGAGTAAGTAGTGGAACGAACTAAGATTTAGGGAATTTGGTGAACAGGAAACAAGAAACATTTAACAGGTATTTGGGTACAAAGGAGGGTAGGGAATGGGAGGAGTATAGGGAGAGGTGTAGGGAGGTGAAGAGATAGGTTAAGAGGTCAGAAAGGAAAGTGGAAGAAGAGTGGGGCAGGAAGCTAACATAAAATTTTAAAGAGAGAGATAAAATGTTTTGGAAGGAGGGAAACAAGGTGAAGAGAAGGGGAGAAGAGCAGGGGAAGGATGTGAAGGAGGAAGATGGAGAGTTAATACAAGGTGGGAAAGAGGTAGTATAATGGCTGTTTAATCAGTTGATGGATGGTGTAGTTAAGGGAAATGGATAGGGAAGAGAAGGGTATTAGGCTATGAGGAGTGGAGGGTGAATGTGAGGTAAATTTGTCGATGATGCGGTGTTAGTGGCCGAGTCTGGTGAAAAGTTGAGAACGTTGGTGAGAGAATTTGTGGGAAATGTGTGAACAAGGGATTGAGTTAATCCAGTAAAAAGTAAAGTAATGAGAATTGGGAGTGGTTATGAGGTCGTAAAAGGGGAGGAATGGGGGTATAGAGGAGGGGGAGAAAGATTTGAGGAGGTAAGTTCAAATATCTTGGAATGTTGGTGGAAGGAAAAGGTGGAATGGAAAAGGAAATAAAAGAATAGAGTGATAGAGGGAATGAAAGTGATGGAGGGGATTAAAAGTACGGAAGAAGGGGAGAAAAATGTTTTACTTTTTGAGACTCCACTATGACCCCCCAACCCCCATAAAGATTGAGAAACACTTCACTAGGGTATAGATAACCCATTTTCTCTATGACTTGATAATAAATCAAATACAGAGTTAATTGTCTTACTTTTCAAGCATTTGAACACTTAAAAAAAGGACAGCTTGAAGCCTTTCTGATTCAGATTTCTAATTTATTAGGAATGTCCTTCGAAAGTTTAAAATGTTGTAGACATTAAAGTAAAATTTTCCTCTTAATCGTATTTCGTAAGAAAGCGTCTTCAACTATGCTTCAATTTAGCAGAATTACTAAATAAAATGGAGCAGTGACATTTTTAATGAGACTTGAGTGATGAAACATTCATGGTGAATAAAGGTATCTATTTTTTTATTGATTATTATTTTGTGTGTGTGTGTGTGTGTGTGTGTGTGTG